>PVKM010018395.1:0-25089 GCA_004027735.1 Carollia perspicillata
GCTCAGTGCTTCATACATTATAATCCAGGGAGGTGGGTTGCTAACCTAAAGTTACAGAGGTGATTTAGGGCAGACAGGTGGGCAGAACCTGGGCCAACTGGGGTTACCTTATAGGAAGGCTTTGTTTGTAGTTGTGAGCTTTTTCCGTATCATCATGTGCAGGACGGCCTGTTTCCTTTGGCTGTAGAACAGTTGGCCAAGGGACCAGGGGGAAAATTCTGCTGCTGGTTCAAGTTCCCTAGTTCTGATTATGGGTCACTTGCCCAAGACTGTCACCTTTCCTGCACTTAGAGATGCCAGTGGATTGCATCTGCCAACAAAATCTTAATCAGGAAATAAACTTCCCAGCTTATAGGACTAGTTTGAGAAATGTCTTGGGCCAGTGGAATTGGAGTTTCTGATCAAAATCTGGATGAATGCTAAGCTTTCCAAATATAAGGGGCTCACAGAGGACCCAGCCGACTCTAATCAGTGACTGTGGTCATTACTGATGTTCAGGCTGCCCGCTGCAGGTCTCTCCCTGGAGCCGGCTTTTAAGATAGCGAGAGCTCTAGATGGCATTTGGTACCAGCCACTGCCTGCAAACTGTCACTCCGTGTAAATCCCTCAGTCCTGCTGGATCTCTGGAACAAAGCTAATCTGCCATCTGACACCTGGGCTTGTCACCTTTAATTCCAGACTTCTGAGCTGCTGTCTCCAGGGAAATAAAGGGAAGGATTTCTCTTCTGCCCTCACATACTCTTGACATATATTATTTGACTCAGGGGCTTCTACCGCAGGGGGCACAGAGCTGCACCTCCCTACTCTTCTGTTTACCTGTGTAAAGCCATTTCTGCCCATTTTGCAGTTTTAATTTTGGGGGAGGGCAAAGGATCCCTGTGGCAACAAATCAGCTCCTTTTTTGGAAGCCGTTTCTGTTAGAAAGTTTATGAACAAAGAGAGACTTTGAAAAAGAATCTGTTTTCTAATATAGGAACTTCAAGTATTATGAGGGCTACATGAGCAGTATGTTAAGGCAGAGAACCTATTTCCAAGATGCCCTCAATCTCTATCATCACCCCACATAACTAGCCTGGAGAGGGTGGATTTGCTCTCTCCTTCCCTCAACCTTCCCATGACGGGGCAGTTGGGTTATCTGGGTGACTGAGCCAGGTGACGCAGGGGGAATAGCACTGCTGTTACATGATGGGGCAGGGCGGACCGTATCTGTAAATTAGGGGTTACTTGAAGCCCTTGTGGTACTTTGGCCTAGAGGTTAACCAATCAATGTATTAAAATATGTACATCATAGAGAAAGGAAGAGACGTATGACTGTAATATACATAGTCTAGGATATGTATATACATGTATTATATATACTTGCACACACACATACACGGGGGCAAAAGAAGGTTTACAGTTGTCCATATAGAAAATATACAATTATTAATAGATAATATAAGAATAAACTCTGTGTTTCACATACTCACAACTGTAAACCTTTTGCCCCACTCTGTATTTTTCTTGTATTTATGTGTATTCATATGTGTGTATGTGTATCTATATCTATCTATCTATATATATATCATGCATAGCTATAGCTATAGGTATTGATCTTAATAGAGCAATCTCACCAGATAAAGCAACTGGTGCTGGTTGAAGGTTAAGGTGACACGAATAGTAGTATAGGAAGGAAGTTCAAAGTCCATGTCTGGCCTCACGACCAATTGCAGAAACAGGAATTATAGCAACTTCTCCCATTTTCCTTCTTGCTCTGCTATGTATATATTTTTATGGATCAACTAATTTTCTTTTAACCTCTTTCTTTCCTTTGCTGTTTTATGATGTCTTGTTGGTGGTCTTGTCTTAACTGGCCAGTGAGCTGCTAAGATTACAGGATACCAAGGTGGGAATGTGATAGAGTAGGAGGAAAATACAGATCCCTCAGTGACAGATGGGACTTTGGATCTCCCTTTCGGGGAGAGGTGAAATGCTTGTGTTGGTGTGAGAGAGAGTCACTTGTGTTCAGCCTTGTTGCTGTTGGTGCTCAGAAGATTAAACGTGTGTAGAAGGCTACATTTGGACAATGAGTGCCAAAGAGGAAGGCTGTGGTAGGTATGGTGAATTGATACTCTGAACCACCATTTTATTTTCTTTCCAGATGTAGAGGTTGGAAAGCTAATAGGCCACATTCCCAATACTCCTTTGCAGGCAGTGTTCTGTGAATAGAGTAGGTTCTGCCAATTAGATGCACTCATATGATACTGGAAGGTAGAAGTGATTCAGAGTCCTACTGCTGTTGCTGCTGACAAGCAAGGTCATGAAAATGCTCACGCTTAGAGGCATTTATGGAAGCTGGACTCAGCAGCTCAGTCTGTGGTCATCAGGTTCAAGGGTACTTCAAGGCAATTATGGCAGGAGAGAGAGAAAGATAGAGTGTGTGTGTGCATGTGTGTGATTGGTTAGCAGCGGCTTCCTGATGTCTGGGTCACAGCTTCAGTGATATGTTATTGAACGCAATGGTCTGGGATGTGCTTATATCTTCTGCTTCTCCAGACATTCCACTGTTTGTTGAGGACCTAATACTTAATGTATTAAATAGCTTTTCATCTGAAATACTCAGAGAATACTCTGGTTTCTATTTCTTGTTTTGTGCCCTGGCTTTTTGGCATGGCTGGGAGAGTCCTTTCTAGGGAGGAATGGAGGATCAGAATATTTTACCAATCTTCATCCTTATAGTCTGAGGTCAAAGATTCTGCTTCCTTCTCAAAATTTACTTCAGCAATCCCAGGGCCCTACATGTTATACATTCCCAGTCTATCCATGCATTTGTTTTGGTAGGGTACCATGCAAACAACATTAAAAATGGAGTCAGAGAAACTAGGTTCATAGGCAAAGAAGATTCAGGGAAAGCCTGTCAAAGCCACTTGAGCTCACCAAAAATTTCCATACCCTGAGATATATCCCAGAATCAGTAATGGGAAAAGGCACTCTATTTTTAGGCACATAAATAATTTAGGTCAAAATATTACAGGTAGCATTGCATTATAGCTGAAAACAAACCTCAATTTAGATGGTTATAAAATGATTTCAATAAACATCATTGCTAAAAGCATAAGCATTTTAATTAGCTCATCTGTAACTCTGCAGGGCCTGCTGAGATATAAACATACATATATATTCATAATATAGATTATTGGACTATATTTCTTATTATTTGCATCCTTCTCTCCTCTTTTCTCATTACTGTCTTGTCACAAAATGACTTCTATCTTTTGAGTGAAAAGAGAGTTCTGTTTACTTGTATTCTGGGATCATAGAAAATAAACACAATTATTATTTTTTTTTCTGGGAAGGGGAGAGGGTCTAGGGTGGCTAACGTTATCTCAATTCACAAGAGATCTTCAAGTATTTCATCTAGAATTTAAACTCCCTCGTTCTCTGGTTCTCCTGAGGAATGGATGAGTTGGCTGACTCTCATCATGGTAGGGAGGGAGGCTAGAATACTGGGAAGCGCGTGACTAATGAGCAGCTAAAAGGGGAGAAGGGGAAGGGGAGAAAGGGAGAGACCATTCTGGAAGCCTATACTTAGTTAGAGGTAGGGGTTTTCCATCCTTTTCTTGTTGGGTCTTCTCAGGAATCCAATGAGACAGACTGTGATGTCCACACTCCGAGGATAAGGAACCCAAGGCTCAGAGAGTAACTTTCCAGGCCCTGTGGTTGTGGCTCGAGCCCAGAACTCAAGCCTGGGAAAGAATATGGGCCATACCAGGGGTCAGTAGTGACTTTGGCCTCAAGTGATGCTTGAATGAGCACTAGGAAGTTGAGAAATCTTAGCAAGAAAGATGGAGAAACAGAAGGGAACTCACAAGGCAAAAATACTTTGAGGCAGAAATGGAAGGGGAGCAATAGCAGCCCTTGATGTCTGTACTAGAAAGAATATCTGCAAGACATTTGGGAGTTCTTTGATACCCAATAACTCTCATGATTTTGGAGGCAGTGGCGGCAAGAACTCAGGTTTTGTAAAACAGACACACATTGGTTTGAGGCCCATTTCTGAGTCCCAGCTGAAAAAGTTGTATGGCCTGAGAAATGGTCCTACTCCAGACTTGGGTTTGACCTTTGTTCTACTTAACCATTGCTATCTATTTCACCACCCCAAAACTTAGTGGTTAACAACAACCACAATTTATTTCTTGTGATTCTGTGAACTGACCAGACAGTTTTCTTTCTTCATGTGGTATCAGCTAGAGTACTGAGATAGCTGGTAGGTCCAAAGTAGCATCACTCACATGCTGGGGAACTGGTGCTGGCTGCTGGCTGAAGGCTCAGCCAGCATTGTTGGCTGGGGGTCTCAGTTCTTCTATATGTGGGCCTCTCCACGTGGCTGCTTGGGCTTCCTCACAGCGTGGTAGCTGGGTTCTAAGAAGGAGTGTCCAGACTTCAATGCGCAAGTACTTATCAAGCCTTTACTTGCATCATGCTTGCTAATGTCCCATTGGACAGAAGTAATCACATGGCCAAGTTCAAAGACAATGTGGTAGGGGGCTGCGCAAAGATAGAAATATTGGGAGGTGTGGTTAATTAGGGGGTGCAAAAATAATAGTAACAGTCTACTGTCATCACTAAGAATCTGCCTGGTAACCATAGTACGCAAAGTAATGTTCATGGCTCCTCCTCTGGCTGAAGTTCATGCCCCACCACAGTTTTCTTTTTCTTTTTTTAATTGAATTTATTGGGGTGACATTGGTTCATAAGATTGTTTAGGTTTCAGCAGAACTTTCTTGTCAAACTCCGTTAAAATATTCCTCCTGATACTGAGTCATAATTGGCCTACCAGTTAAAAGGCAAAAGATTTATACGATCTGAAGAGAAACCAGAGTATAGTCCTACCAGTTTTACCCAGTGGCCTTAGCTCACTGAGTACAGGATACTCCAGGCATTATTAACAATACAGAAAAAAATATGTGTCTTTTTTCTGTCTTAAGAAGTCAGCTGGCCAAATGGTGAAATAAAGCTGATACACATGAGAACAAGCAAGAACACCTGGCAAGGGAGGGGCAGAAATTCAGAGAAGGAAGAGATAAGTGACAACCAGAATAGGAGAGGTTGCTTTTCTCCCTTTCCCCTTCCGCCCCTACTTCCCCCCTTTCGGTTTTCCACTCTCATTTACCCAGCCTCTTCTTAGCCTCTGCTCACCTTAGGCCAGGCTCTACCTAAGGTGGGTGTGAACCAGGCTCATATACTGCATTAGTTATCTCTTGCTGTGTCACAAACTGTCCTAAAACTTTGTGGCCTAAAGCATTTATAATCTTTCATGATGGAATTGTGGCCAAGTTAGGCAGTTTCTGGGTCAGGGTCTCTCATGAAGTAGCCATCAAGATGTCCTTTGGGGCTGAGGTCATCTAAAGGCTTGACTGGGGCTGGAGAATCCACATCGAAGGTGGCTCACTTCTGTGGCTGGCCAGTTGGTGCTGGCTGGTGGTGGGAGGCCACACACTCCCCAGGAGAACCCCTGCACAGGCTGCTGAGTGTCCACATGACTTGGCCTTTGGCTTCTACCGGAGCAAGGACACCAAGGGAGTAAGAGCCAGGTGGAGGTCATCCTTTTCAGGGCCCACCCTCAGAAGTCACATAGCAGAACTTCTCCAGTTTGTTTGTTAGAAGTAAAATCCCAACTGGAGCCTGCTTTCAAGTACAGGGAGAATTAGCCTTCAGCTTCTCAAGGGAGTAGTGTCAAAGAATTTGCAGATGCTTGAAAGCTAGCACGTCTGTGTTTCAGAGGTTTCTGCTGAGGTCACTCAGCACATTCTCTCCTTCTTCGGTAATTTCTGAGACACAGACAGTCCCGGCCACGGTGATAAATAGCTCCAGGGAATACAGCAGACAAGTGGTTTCTTAGTAACCAAGTCCTGTTCCCTCTGTAAGGAAGTTCCCTTCTCACACAGGCTACAGCCAATGCTAACCCTCGCAAGCATGAAGGATGGCTCTCAAAAGCCAAAATGCCTTTGAAAAGACAAAGAAGATTTGAATGCAGAAAATGGCCAGGAGAGGCCACTGCCAGTCGGGCCAGTCATGAAGGCCAGTGGTCCCCTTTGTCCAGTCAGGGAACCAGGCCTTTTCTAAGGTGAACTTTCTATGACTCTCCCTTTGCTTCCCTCAAAATAAAATGTAATTAGACTGTGCTTATTTTTGCTTCCCCTCATGCACTCTCTGTGGAATTCATTATCTTTGATTTAGTAAACTGCATTACACACCCAAGGAGTCAGTTTAACTAATTCCAGCTTATCCGCTAACATCAATCACTCTTTACTCCAACCACTTCCCTTGGAAGAATCTGCGAAGATTAGATTTGACCTGCTGCTGTGAAAAATACTAAAAGGAAAAAGGTGGAAACTCGAGTAAGGGGCCCTCAAGTTTTAGAAGGAATTATCAGGGATATTGAAGGAACAGCTTTTGCCTTTTTTAGGTTCTCATCACTTTCTCTGTTCAGAGTTGCCACTGGGACTCTGCTAGAGTAGCACTAGACACAGCACTGGGCACACAAGAGGTCTATGGGATGGGTAAGTGGGAAGCAGAATGAGGCTGGCTATGGATGTGTTGCTAAGGTCTAGCTCTGGATCTGTTGCTAAGTCCTAGCTATGGATGTGTTGCTAAGGTCTAGCTCTGGATCTGTTGCTAAGCATCCCATCACTTTACTCCTGAGGTTCTGATGGTCTTTCCTGTGACACTAGAAAGGCAAAGGTGATTTGTGGACACTAGGCATTCTGTGGCTCTAGGATATTGTAATGTTTTGGAGGAATTAGAAATGTAGTCGCTAGATGTGGCAATAACTAGAAAGATGATTTAGCTTAAGACCCGCTGTCTGCTGGTGTGATGGAACAGACTGGAGATAGATGCCCCGTGTGTATCTTTTGAGGGGCAGGACACTGACCCTCTCTGGACCGCCACCTCTAGAATGAAGAGGACGTAGCTATTCTTCTGGCTCTAGTTCTTCTGCTTCCAAGGGTTTCCTCCGTGAGCAGCTGTACTGAGCGAGAATCCTCTGGGATTACTTGGGCAGTGCCAAACATTGGTGATAGAACACACTCAGCAGGGTCCTGGGTGTTCTTGGGGACCCTTGTTTCCTGAAGTGGGCCGTCAAGATGGTGAGCTAGAGCATCCTCCTTTTCAGTCATGACCTTCGTAGGACTCTCTTGTGGTTTGCGAATGAGCTGAATCTGGGCATTCAAGGGGCTGTTGATTCAGAGTCTTTTAGAATTGGAGGCAATTTTATAGATAATTGAGCACAACTCCTTCATTCTTCTCATGAGCCCTAGAGAGGTGAAATGAACAACAATTTAGCAAATTAATGGTTAGGCTCAGACTCTGATCACTTTTAGTTGAGAGTTTTCTCTTACACTAGGCCTACTTATACCTTCAAGGAAAAAAAACGAATCAAAGTTCTATTGACTTCCAATGCCAGTATTAAGTAGAAGGTTATTCTGGAGCCCAGCACAATGCCCATCACATAGTAGGTACTCAAAAATACTTGTCAAAAAATGAATGTGTGTAGTTCAATGAGATAATTGTCACAGGCTCTTTTAATAGTAAGGTCTAGGATTTGTCTTATGAATTATTTTTCCACACCAAATTCCCTATCCCCTACACCCTCTCCTTTGAACCTGACTCTTTCAGTGAATATGTTAGAGATATTTTCCATTCATTTATTATAGACCATATTCTTATCACAGTCCCTCTGTCTTACGATGACAAGACCTAGATATATAGCTATTATGGCTCTTGTGCAAAAAGTGTGTCATTTTCAAACTGATTTATGGGACTAGTCCAAGGGCAGGTATATGTAAAATCTTGATTCAGGATTTAAAAAGAGGTGTGCAAATAAAAACTGATGTATCTTTATTGATTTAGGAAACGGTAATGTCAAAAGTGATTTATAAAAGTCTGACTCCTTTTGTATTCCTAAAATCTCATTTTCACTGTTATTAATTCACTACTTGTGTCCTCAATGAGGATATTACAAACCTAATTGATTTTGAACTCGCTGATTTTGAAGTTAATGAAAATGTTTATTTCAGTAACTTCACTTTCGTTTCTTTTCTTTGCCATTAAACTTGGTGATATAAATCCCAAACTGATCTGCCTAACAGCAGAAGGGGCTAAAAATAAGACACCTCAGTTCTCTGGAAGTTTTCCAATTTTATATCCTGGATATTATACCAGTTAAAGAGGGCATTCTGGCTCCTTCTCCTGAAAGGCTTTTCAAAAAGAACTCCATACATGTCTTATTGTTTTAAAAAATTGTGTTCCTACTTTGTTTAAAGAACATTTGATGATGGCTCATTGCTCCAAGGAGAAGCCTTGAACATTTAACATGGGGTTGTCAGCTTTTGATTACCTGGCTGCCTACATACCTCCTTTCCATACCCCTTCTTATTGCTCCTGTCACACACTCTTTGTTCCTTGTCCCTCAAGTATACCACAAACTCTACTACTACTACTACTACTACTACTACTACTACTACTACTACTACTAGTGTATTAGTTATCTTTTGCTGCAGTAAGAAGTTATCCCAATGCTTGAGGCATTATTCCAGAGTTCCTGTGGGCCAGGAGTGTGAGCAGAGCTTAGGTGGGCCTTCTGATTCAGGGTTCCTCTTCTCATAAGGCTGAGATCAAGGTTTCGGTCGGGACTGCAACTATCTCCAGGTTCAGCTGGACTGGGATATGCTTCCAAGCTCCCTTATGTGGTTTTGGGCAGGATTCAATTCCTCTTGGTCTCAGGTCTTTGTCGGCTATGGGTTTGAGATCACCTTCAGTTCCTTGCCAAGTGGTCCTCTCATCAAAGAGAACAAGCAACAGGAGAGAAAGTGAGACAGAGAGCAAACCAACCAGGAGGAAGCCACAGTCTTTTGTGACCTCATCACAGAAGTACATCCTATCTCATTTTTGCTGTTTCTGTTGGTTAGAAGCAAGTGACTAGGACCAGCACATCCCAAATCAGGCAGAGGGTATTCAAGGACATGACCAGGGGGTGTGGGTCATTGGGAGCCATGTCATAAGCTGCTGACCACAAACAGGATTTACAGTTAACATTTAGTATGTTACTATGTGGCAGGCATCCTGCTAGGACCTCCCCCATACAATGCTCATAACAATTCTTCTGACTAGATGAGGTTTTCATTTCCATTCCAGGGCTCAGGAAGGATAAGTCACTAGAGGCTCAGAAAGGTTCAGTAAATAGGAAGTGACAATGGCAGGCTATGAGCCCTGGTTTTTAGGCTCCAAAGTCTTGTGTCGGGAGCCAACTTCCTCGTTTCTCCATTCTTAGAGCTCAGCACAGTCTCTGAGACGCAGGACCTTAGTAGGTATCGAGTAGCTGCTAAATGAACAAATGCGTAAATGCAGACTTGTGTTACACAATAGCTTCTTTTGTCCAAACTCTGGTCTTAGGCCTTGATCCAATCTAAATAACAAGTAACAAGGTTCAATAAAACTGAATTATATTGAACATTGAGGAGAGTTCTGAATTTCAGGTGCAGCGTCCAAGAGAGGAGACAGAGTTTTATAAACTGTTCTCATATGGTACAAAGCAGACTTCATTACTACTGAGAGGACTTCAAAAGGGTATCCAAGAAATTAGAATGCCAGAACCTGGGAAGAGAGATTATAGAGCTGTAAGGGAGACTGCCATGAATTTCAGAAGAGTATTAGAATAGCATTTGGAAGTTGGATTAAGTAACAAATTGTTGGCAGGGTTTTTAATCAGACTTGCTTTTCTTAAAGATGAATGGGATTAGAGCTGGCAGGCACAGGACTAGCTGAACCAGAGATAAACTGATGGTGCGTCTGGGCCAGAATGGATTGAGAGAGCACGCATAGGCATGCCAGGACTGAGGACAAAGAGGTGGCTCTCCCTGCATCCGGCAGATCTTGACTCCATGAGTTCTTTTAACATTTCTGCACTTTGAGGATTCATTGAGGGGCTTGGGCTCCCGTGGGAACAGGTCAGATGGACCCAGATGTGATGGATAACAGATAAATAAACCTGGCCCAGTGAAACTCACTGGGGAAATGCATAGCATTTGAGGGTGCTGGTGCAGTACCCTCACTGGGGTACCCAGTGGGAGGCTCCCAGTGGGGGTACCCAGTGGAGTACCCACTGGGAGGCTCATAAAGTGCTTTCTCGTGGGGTCTTCTTTGTGCCCTATAGTGATCCTCCGAAGTGAACTTGTTAAGACGACTGGGGAAACCATGTGGTAATCAGTTCACTGTAAATTTTCCCGATGAGAAGGGACCACAGTTCCAGTGTTTGATGGCATCAGGATAACAGTTGGGTAGCCACTAGGCTGGAGGTCTCCTAGGGCCAGGGTCTCCCCTTCTTGGGTCATGAGTGCTCAACTGTATCCTCTGTGAGTCCCACTTTTCTGCATTCAAAGTGGAGTTCCTTCCCCCTTCCTGATGGACACTTACTTCTTTTGTTGATGTTATTATTGTTGTTCTGAATTAATACCATGGATACAAATGAAGCTCATTTGTTTCTCCCCGTTCAGCTGGCACAGGAAACATTTTGTCTCTGTGGTACCATTTGCACAACTGACCTCATGTATTATTTATTGGTTTTATAATGTAGCCCAGCCTTTCAGATGCCTGCAGGATGTCACCTGCTCAGGGGCATCGTTATCTCCAGTTTATAAATAAGGGAACAAGGCTTAGAGAAGTCGGTATGGGGGATTTTCCTGGGTGGCACAGCCACCATCAATGGGAGACTCTACTGCAAGTTTTCTGACTCCAAACTCTGAGTTCTTTCCACTCCCACTCCTGCCCGCATGCTAGTTCCCCACAGAGTTGCAGTTGGGGGACTCCCTTACTCTGCCCCTTTCATTGTACAGCCACCTCTGGGAGGTGCTGTGTTGTTTGGTGAGGTTGGGCCATGATGAAAGAGATAGTTTAACAGAAGCCAAATAATGAAGAGGTCAACTTGAAGAAAGAATGAACAAAACAGAAGAGGAGTATGGAGATATTGTGTCCCTTGTCCCATGTTGGGGGAAAAAATGCAACACAGGCACAAAAATGGTGGCTGCCATGACCTGTCACGCTCTCTGGCCCCATTCCCTGGCTAGGTCAGCCATAGCTTGGTCCACCCTCTCTTCTTTGCTGGAGCATCTCTCTTGGCTAATGAATGGCTGTTTGGCTGGCGATAGAGGTGGCTGTTTTGCCATCAACAGTACTTAGAGATGGCGGGCTTGGCAGGAGGCAGCTGCTGCCCCTAAAGGTCTGACACACAAACAGGAGCAGCATTCAGTATGGCATGCACCCTGATTCACTGTCAATCTAAAAACAGAGTTTGATCAAATTAAAATACAATTAGGAAGAGTACATGCCACCCAGAAGAACATCCTCTGGCGCACTCTCTATTGTCTCTTTCCACCCCTGCTCGTGCTCCGGGGCCTTTTCAGAGTTCTCAAGCCCCTACAGATGGCCTCTTTGGACCCCAAGAGCCTTGCTGTACTGGGATGTCCATCGTTGACCGCCTTGGCCTGGGCAGCTTCTCCTCTTCTCCCTTTAGCAGGAGAGTGAGTGAATTAGTGAGTGTCTCAGACCACGCCTCACCTCTACGGAGCAGGGAGAGATAGGAATCATCTCGCATCTGCTCTGGGCCTGGCTGGCACATTCCTGCCGTGCAACACATTCAAAACAACCACCACGACAGGTGAAATGAACTCCACAAAACCAGCCCAGATTTCTAATGGACATTCGGCAGGTCTTCATTGAGCCTATACCGTGGTCTGGCTCTCTGGCTGGGTCAGCACCATGAGGAATAAAAGGCTGAAGTCAAGCACTCAGGCCTTCAACAGGCTTCAGATGGGGCCAGCTCCTTCCCTCCCTGATTCTGAGGGAAGGTCATGGAGGCAGGTCCTTGCACTGATGAGGTAATGGGCAAGTTGGCCATGTTCCGAGCACAGGTGCTGGGAAAAGAATGGTCCAAGTTCCCTGGGGCTGTGTGGGCAATAGAGCAATGACCATGCTGCCCACTGAACTTCACAACAGCCTTCAGAACCCAGATTTTCTTCAGCCTTTCTCTAGAGGATGTGCCTATATTGCAGCTTTTCAAGGAAGCTGTAATTCCACAGCACAGGCCCATTAATATTTCTGTGTCCCAGCATCTCTAGTTCTACCATGGTACCGCATTTACTGCATTGCTGTAGGTGTTCCCAAGGACCCCTGCAGATCCACTGAGAAAGTCTGTCTACAAAGAGGAGGCCATTCAAGCCTCTGCCTCCCAGGACCTTACTGTATTCTGCTGGCCTATTGATATAGGAAGGCTGGAGGCTTCTGACTTACCCTCTGATGGGAGAAAGTGTTGCTAGGGAGCCTGGCTTGAGTCAGGATGACCAGGGGGCCCATGAAGACAGATTGAACCAACTTAGCTTCTTTCAGACTCTCAGATGCTCACCCAAAGATTGAGATGGGACCTACGATTAAGGAACCTGGCAAGTCAAAATCTTTCTAAGGAGATTCTGAATAATATCTCTTTATAGATTATGCTATAGAAAAAATACCCAGAGAGAAATGACTCATTATTTCTCATTAAATTTAAAGGACTCTTTCTGGGGTTATAAATAAATTCTTCATCACTCACTTAAGGTAATGGAGCTTGTAAATCTTCCCCTCTGAAGTTTTGTTTTCCAGCTTGCCTTTTCCTGCCACCCAGCTTGTGCCAACTTTATGTTATCCACCACCAGTTGGTGTATGTATAAAGAATGAAAAATAATTTTAATATTTGCCAAGGTAAAATATAATTAGGTTGGTAAATCTGCTCTTTTAAAGGGCATGTACAAAAATCTCCACAGTAAATAGAAATTATTTCTGGATTGTCTCCTGTTTTCAATTATTTCTATTATCCACCTCTTCTGTTAGGATGGATAATCAGAAGTTGATCATATTTTCAAAAAAGCAAGTCAAAACAGAGCAAACAGAAAACTGTAACTATGGGACAAAGTAAGAGAAAACTCCAAATGAACAATATAGGTGTTTTGCAATCATCATTCCATCCATCCATCCATCCATCCATCCATCCATCCATCCATCCATCCATCCATCCAGTATTTAGCGTGCCTACCCATGCAGGGCATGCTTCTGGGAGCTGCCTGTCAGAGTAGGAATCTCACAAGCTTTAGAGCCACACTGGCCTAAGTTACAGTCCTAGTTACATGCCAGCCGGTAAAGCTATTTTTCTTTGTCCTTGCTGCATCGTCCACTGACTGCTCCATCTCTCTTTCTCATTCACCCATGTTGATGACTCATTCAACGCCATGACCTCTCAGTTCCTGATCTTATTTTCATTCACCTTTTAACTTTCCAAGTAAATGACGGTACACTGATTACTTGCCAGGCCCTATTTCAGATCCAAGGGCTCCAGGAGTAAGGGGATAAACATGATCTCTGCCCTCATGGAATTTATAAGGGTGGAAAGGGGCAAAACAATAAGGAAGCAAACAAGAAAATCTTGTCTTGACAGTTGCTATTAAATGGAATAAATGGGCTACTCTGGACAGGAAACGATAGGGTTGAAGGTTTGAGTTCGTATAGGAGGGTGAAAGAAGTCCCTCTCGGAGATGATGAAATGTTGAATTAGAGACTTGAAAGATGAAAAGGGGTTGGCCATGCAAAGAGCCAGGGGAGAAACAATTTGGAAAGAAGAAATCAGAAGTCCAAAAAGGCTGTGGGGTGGTAATGAGCATGGAATGTTCAAGGAATGGAAAGTTAGCAGGAGTGGCTTAAGCAGTGAGTGGGGGTGGTGGGGGTGGCCCTGGATGACGTGAATTTGTGACATGCATGAGTGTGCCTTTGTTGATTTGATGGTTAGCATCTCATGTGCACAAAATTGAATTGATCTTCTCAGTTTATTATAGTCTATTTTTGCTAGTCTGTGGCTGCTCTGTGAAAAAATTTTAAGTATATTCTTTTCCCATTTTATCTCCAATTTCCAATTCAGTTGTGGTACCTTGCATATACTTCCATTTTTGTGTATTTATCTTTTGTATATATCCTTTCATTCTACTTTCCATACATGGACTTACAAACATGTATCCATGTTTGTGATCTTTTAAAGTACTAGAATTAATGGTATTGTACAATAGATCTTGATCTGGTCTTTAAATTTTGTCACTCAACTTACATTTTGAGATCTCTGTATATTGCTATATGTAGCTTGTTCATTTTTTCTTGCTGCATAATATTCCACCACATGTACCTACCCCTTTCAGTTATTCATTTCTCAGTTTGTGGCTACCTGAGGTCTTTGAAGTTATTCACCACCATGAACGACACTGTACTTGTGTTCCCATGCATGGGAATGCTGGGTCACAAAACATAAGCATTGTTTAATTTCACTAAATACAGCTAGTTTGAGTTCCCAAATTCTATACCAGTGTACATTCTCATTAGCAATGTGTCGTTTTCTATGTATTTATCACTGATTCAACTTAAAAGTCTCCCATAGTTATGTAACTTCATTCTCAGAATGCTCAGCCACGTTAGCCATTCCATCAATTTTCTGGACCCAGGAAAAGGATAAGCCATGTGGGGAGGGCCACCCCTCTCTTGCTAAATCCAGCCTCATTCAAACAAGCAGGCCCTCGGATGTGTGCATGGGCCATTAGTTCTCACTAAGACCCTTCCAGGGGATCAGCAAGATAAAACTGTTGTCCTAATAATGGCAAGACTTCATTTGCTTGTTTTACTCCCATTTTCCCATGAACGCACAGTGAGGTTTTCCAGAGGTCATGTGATGTGTGATGTTGGAAGAGGTTGAATGCCTAAGTAGATAGAAGACAAAATGTCTTATATTAAGTCAGATATTAAAGAGATTAGAAAAATGTACAATACCATAATACCCTTCTTACTATTTTTTAAATTTAAACACTGTAGTTATTTTTTATAAAGTATATTATTTAGGTTAATGTGTAATTACAGTTATTTAAAAATGAATAAATAGATTAATATTTTTAAATGACTCAGTTTTAATTCCTCACATGATAAAGATCAATATATGTAATTCTCATCATTCTTTTTGGGATCCTCAGTAATTTCAAATTCTGTCCCAAGACTAAACAGTTGAGAATGGTTGCTGTCAAGAATAGCCAGGTAAAACTGGGGAGAGATCTGAGGATTCTGGCTCCTTTGAACATAACATTTATTTGCTTTTCCTCTCTCTTTTCCCTCTCTTTCAGAGGTTCCTGGACCATGGACAGCAAAGCAGAGGCGGAGCCTGTGTTCCTGCAGAAGTTATGCTGATGAATCAACCGGCCCTGAAGGCTGCAGCCCAGCTCTGGAAATGCTTCCTGTTATGTGAGATAATAATTTTCTTTGATTTTTGGTGGCTGTTAATTGTGGCTGAAAACGTAAGGGGAAAGTGTTTCAAGAATCCAGGAGCAATCGTCTCTTAGATGATGAGCACTGAAGATTGTCCTAGAACTTGGCTACCCAGAGGCCACAGGTGACCTTGACAAGTCGTTTCAGTGGAGTGCTGGTGGCACAAAGCAGATTAACGTGACGTCTGGCATACCCCCCCTCCAGCTGTTGTTCCTTTGTCTTTTTCTTTGTTTTCTTTATCTTCCTTCTCTACCAGACCACAGAATGCTGGGATTCTTCTCTTTACATTCTTTTTCTTGATGCCATTCTTTCCCATAGGAAAAATGTCATTTTATCTCGGTATTGCCCCAGATTTGTACCATATTTTGCTGTCTATAACACACACATTTTTTGCCCAAATTTTTGAGGGAATAATAAGGATGCGCATTATACATGGGTAGTAGTAATTCCATAACTAAGGAAATGTCTTTAATTCTTGTATTTATGCTTATGAATTAAAAGTGTCACTCTAGAAAGCAATAACAATATCTGTATGCAGAGTAATACCCTGAAATGCGATAATTGGTTTTGTTTCTAAACATAAATAAATAAATAAATAACTGAATTAAAAAATTGAAGTGAAAGATTTTTTTGTCTTGAAAGTTTGGGCCAAAATCCTAGGTGCGCATTATACATGGCAAAATATGGTATCTCCAGCCCAGGTCTCTCCGTGCCTTCTAGATTCATGTATCCAACTGCTCACCTGCTATCTCCAATGGAATATTTCCTGGACACATTGGATTTAAACCGCCCAAAGCCGGTGTCCTGGTCTCCCCGACCCCGCCTGCCCTGGTCCCTTCCCTCAGCTGTCTCTATCTCGGTTCACAGACACCCATGCACTTACCTGCTTGAGCCAGAAACCGAAGGGTCACTGTTGATTCCCCACGTTCCCTCATGCCCTGGTTCTAATGCATTAGGAGGTTTCATTGATTCCACCTGCAAAATGTAACTGGGGTTGTCCCCTCTCCTTGTCTACTGCCACCTTCTCGACCCAAGTCCTTAGCACCGCTTGCCTGCGTTATTACTAAAGCTCCCAGCTGGCCCTCCTCCATTCTTGCTCTATTTCCATTCTTGCTCTCCCCCACCCAGAGGACAGCTCTTCTTAAAAACAAAAACAAAAACAAGAAAACAATGTAGATCATATTGTTCTTCCTGTTTTAAATCCTCCGACTGCTTTCATCTCCATTATAAAATCCAGACTCCTTCCCATGACCTGTAGAGCCCTGCCTGCTCCGGCCCCTGCTGTTTCTGTTGGCCTTGTTGTATCCGTCTCTCATCTCTGCTCGCCTCGATCTAGCTTATAACTGATCTTTTAGTTTCTTGAACCACCTGCTTAGTCTACTCGGGATGCTCTTCTCACCCCTCACTGCTTGGAGAGCTGCTTCTATTCCTTTGAATCTCAGCCAAATGTCATTTCTTTAGCAAGGCATTTCCATCTATTTCACCTAAAATCAGTTTGCCAAGTGATATCTCCTACTCAGTTTTGTGTTTGGTTTGATTTTTAAATTTATTTTTTGTTTCCTCGCCTATATAACAATTCAGAGTCACTGTATAAAACTATTTCTAAAAACATTCTGTGTTTGGCCGCACAGTAAAAACGGTGTCACAGTTGCTAAGTGCTCTCAGGTGAAAGGTGGTTCCCATCATGGCCCTGGCTCCCTCATAAAGGGCCAGGACTTGTTCTTTCGAAGAATTCAGTAATTCTTAGCAACTCAGGGAAAAAAGTAACCAGGGAAAACGCCAGACACCGTACTGACTCCTGGAACTCCTGCATCATTATTTTTGAACCTTCCCACCTGAACCCAGAGGAGGTTTATTTAACAGTGTTAGATTTCTTCAAAGATTCAGCCTTTTATTGCAGGTTTCCTGGGCATGCTACTGAACCGAATGTCTTGTGACTCCCCATTCTGATTTTTAATAACAGTGAATCGATAACCTTGTGCCCATTCTTTGAAGTCTGCAGCTCAAGTGTATCTGATAGGCCCCTAGAGGGTGGGGAGAGAAACAGGGACTCAGTCCTGGGATTTCTGGTTCAAGTGGCAGCTGTTGCTGGACACTGTCAAGGTCAGTGGTGGTGATGCTGAGCTGATATCTAGACAGTCAGATGATAACAGACTCAGCATGCGTTTGGGCCCTGAATGTCCACCTTCTCTCCTGGCATCTTAGCAGAACAGGGTTTTGCAGGGTGTAGCTCTAGGGGAATCTCTGTTTTGGGATGCCACAGAAAGCAAAATTGTCTTCCTTCCTGTAGCAAAATTTTGTTAAGCTTCATGAAAAGGAAAAGGTCCTTGGAGGTGCCAGTCCAGGAGGAGGGGGACAGGAAAGGACTATAGCATGATCTGTGCAGCTCTTGTGGCAGCATTTTGTACCCCTCTGTCTCCCTTGGTTGCAGGCTGTCCCTGGGGGTGAGCTATGGAGTCAACTTCCTGTACAAGGCAGGTCCTTTGGCCCAGGGCAACATTCAAGAGGAAGGGCAGCTGTGAGCTGTTAGCAGCCGATATCCACAACAACTGAGGCACCTGAATAGAAAACAGATGGGTGGGGCCCCAACACATCCACAGTAGCCCCTGTCCCTTCAGGGTTGCGCCTCAAAGCCAGTTCTACCTTTCCTTCTTGTCTGAAGATCTGTCTGGGCCATCAAGCCTGAGTCCCTTAGTCTCTCCCCCTTAGTCCCTTGGCCATTCCATAGTCATCCTGTTGTCATTGCCTCTTTGCCTGCATGTCTTCTCCACCAAGTAGAGCTCCTTCAGGCGGGGACTTGGATTTAACCCCTGTTGTGTCTCTTATCTCCAGTGTCTGGCACCATCCTTGGCACAGAGGAGGTAAGTGCCTCATTCCCTGGTGTCCTACGTCCCCTGCCTCAGTGATCCTTCCTCTCTGTGCCCTCATGACTGCCCTCTGTTCACTCCACAGACTCAAGTCAAGGTCATCAACTAAATCATGACCTTGGGAGACTTGGATGAGCCACGTGTGAAAACTGGGCAATACGCAATGGAATTGAGAGTCTTCAGCCTTGTTTTTTGGTTATATATGCCTTTAAAAAGTTTATTTAAAACAAATTGTATGTTAAATTTCTTCTCCCTACCTCCCAAATGGCACAGTAGAAGACAATTTGGCTGGGCCCCTTTTGGAGAGAGAAAAAACTTAGGAGATCTTAAAGTGGAGTAATTATTTCCATCAGCAGGAAATCAGTACCCGGTGTCTGAACTGAACAAGTACTGGGAGAGCCTGACTGTTTAATTTCATTTAAATGTCATTTGCATGTATTCAGTGCTGAGAGGATCACTTTGAGAATTTGGAACGAAAGAGAAGTCAGTGGAGAGAAAGAAGTGACGGAGGCTCAGAAGGCTGGGGAATGGGTGACCTTTGAGAGATTTCTGTGTTTATTAACAACTGTTTGGGTGCCTGGGGACATGCTCAGCCTGACACCTTGGCACTCCCCACTAGACACCTGAGCCACGGAGAAGCCAGCCAGACACTGGATATGTCAGGCTTTCGGGGACACTCTGTGATCACTCCCTGGAATGAGCGGTGGTTGAGTCACAGCCTCCCCAGGTGAACATCTCTCCTTGTCTTTAAGAAAACCAACTTGGGGAAGGAGCTGAGTAAACTTTTCCTGGCTGCCTCTAGGGCTCTGCAGCTGCAAGGTGGCGAGCGAGTGAGTGAGTGTGCCCATTCCACAGCCAAATGAGGGTCTGGGGACTCCGAGGGGCCATGGGCTATTCATCTTACACAACTGGCACTTCGGGATAACTAAGGAGGAGGTAAAAGGAGCCTTCCAGGGCCTTCTAGACTCCCCTTGTGTTCTTTCCCCCGTGTCAATGTCCACACTCAATCTCTCCATCTGGAGGTTGTTTTTACAGTAGGATTGCATTTTAAAATGAAATTCAAATGTGTTAAGTACCTCTATGGGTGAGGTTTTAGAGTGGGGGCAGACCTGCTGATAGATGGTGGCATGAGACACATGGTATTAGGGAGGAAGGGACTCCTTGCTGCATCAGGGTTGGGGGGAGAGTCAGAAATGTCTGCGGAGCTTGACCGGCAAGCTTTCCAGGCAGAGAGAACAGCCTGTGCAAAGGCTTGGAAGTCCACGCAACACCAGTGCTCAGGGCTGGCCGAGCAGTTTGACATGTTGGAGAAGGAAGCCAGGGTGTGGTCAAAGAGCTTGGCAGAGACCTTGCCATAAAAGGCATCAAGAAAATCATTCATATGAAGGGGCGAAGGTGCACTGGGATTTCAATGTGATGCTTCTCAATTGTAATTGCCAGGAGAGGGGATGGCCCTGAATTAAACCTCCCAATGGTGGGATGTTTGGGGTCCAAGTGCTGGTAGGTGAGTTTTTTCTCGGGCAGGGAAGTTTCACTCCCTCCTACTTTGGGCAGCTTCTGAACTAGCTCTGGAATAGACCCACTTTGACTAGTCACCATATATTTACTGAGCCACCTACTATATGCTCAGAATACTATATGCGGCTGAGAAATACCAAAGTGTCCCAGGTCATGGGGTCCTGTGGCTCCACGGGGACAGAGCTTCTTGGTGCTCTGCTCGCTGCCAGGACTAGCTCCCCGACATGCCTGGCTTGATGTAGCTGCCTTAAATCTCTAGTGCTTCAGTGTGTCCATGGCACCTGTGCAATAACGGTTTGACGATTGAATGACTGATACATACAAAATCACTTATCAATATAGGTGGTGGGAAAGTCATCTGTGGGTTTAACATTCATAACTGTATCTTCTGGAATTTGGGGATGTGAAGACTGACCCAGGCTGAGCAAAATCAGCCTGATCTTGCTTCTTCCCTGAATTGTTTTGTGGTTGCAAAAGCCTCTTCCAGCATCTGTATGATAAGAGATTTGAATCAGCACTTCCTTCATGTCCCTTCCAGTTCAAATGTGCTAGTATTTTAAGTCTCTAAATAGGAAACTCTGAGAACTCTGGATTCAAAGATGTTAAAAACTGAGCCCTGAGGGTTGTGGCGAGAGGCACAGGACCCCAAAAGAGTACCTGGGGCTGGGAATCCGCTTCTGCCTTCCCGAGGATGTGCTGGCTCTTACTCCTTGTAAAATACAGACCGAAAAGCCTACCGTCTACTCTGGGGTGCTATGGCAATTAATTAGTTAATGTTTTCAAGGCACGGAAGGAACAAAAAGTGCTGCGTGTAAAAAGTCATATAAATGCTAAGTGTTATTGTTTTCCATCTGATGCTCCCCCGTTTGATTTCAGCCGCATATCAGAGTAGTCATAACAGCATCAGCTGGGGCTCCTCTGGCTAATTATGCTGCCAATAAAAGGGGAAAAAAAATTCCCTTTTAAATTTCCATTTTAATTTCTCTCTGTTTACGACCCCCCCTTCTCTCTTTTCTCCAGTGTGTTATTTAGAGTTGCTAACTGCTCAGGGGTCAGTAAAAGTTAGCACCTTCTGTTTTTTCTCCATACTCACTGCCGTCTGCCAGAGAGCGACATTCTTTGGGATTTATTAGCAAATGGTGCTTCAGTGCCTACCTGGCAGAAGTGATGAAGGATACACAAATAGTTAGGCCAGGCGGATCTCTACTGTACCTTCCCGGGGTTCCTGTCTGTGTGGGACGAGTAGAGACCAGTCCCCTCTTCTGCCACAGGTGACCACTGTTCAAGGTATAGTGTGACATGGTTGGTGAGGGCAGGGTGGTGGTGTTCTTGGTGAGCCACGTGATATACTGTGGGATAATGAATGCAAAGGCGGATTCCTCTGTGTATTAGTTGTCTATTGCCATGATAATGCCATGTAGTAAGCCAACACAAAACTGAGTGGCTTAAAACAGTAAGTATTTATTTAGGTTAAGAGGCTGCAGGTAGGTGATTCGGACCTGGCTCATCTGGGTGTATTCTCATGGCTGAGGGTTAGCTGGTTATGGCCCATGTCGGAGGGGCTGGCCGGGGGGATTTAGCTCCGTCCT
The DNA here is from genome assembly GCA_004027735.1 of Carollia perspicillata. Classification (NCBI taxonomy): domain Eukaryota; kingdom Metazoa; phylum Chordata; class Mammalia; order Chiroptera; family Phyllostomidae; genus Carollia; species Carollia perspicillata. The sequence goes on from PVKM010018395.1 coordinate 21,332, forward strand.
GCTATCTCTCATTCTTCAGTTGGCTAGCATGGGTATGGCATTCTGTGGACACTGCAGGGGTGCAAAAGTGAGAGGGCAATCTTCACGGCCTCCCCAGTAGGTGGTGGGTTACAGGCTCTGCTTTTTTGGTGGGAAGGATGGCACAATTGCACTGCCAAGGGCAGGATGAAGGAAGGGGTAAGAAATTGAGGCTGTTAATACAACCAGTGTACCACAATGTGCCTTAGCTCTAGACGTTGTAAGGCTCTGGGGACCAGGACATTTGTATTTTTAACCAGGATATATGTTTTCATGCTCAGTGAAATTTGAAAACAACTGAACCTAAGCAAAGAGCAGCAGAACATGAGATTTGGGCTCCCTTTGCGGGCCTTGCCCCAAGTGCTGCCCGCCCTGCCTGCTCTTCCTTTCCTCACAGCCAGGAGAACCGCGTCAATGAAGTGTGTGTACTGTGATGCTTGGGTAGGGGCGGGGGTCGAGGGAAGAATCCATGTGACTGGGACTTCCACAAAGGTCCCGTGAACTTGGATGGTAGCCCTGGAAGGCTGGATGAGACTTCAGGAGGATGAGGCTGAGGAGCTAAAGGGTTGCAGAATATCGTGTGGTCTGGCTGCAGGAATGCGTACAGGAGAGAAGACTGGAAGAGAAAACCAGCAACTGGGATATGGGAAGTCAGTGGTTAGCGACTGTATGGTCCTACTCGGGGAAAGATAATGAAATCAGTGTGGAGGCTGGAAAAATAGTGCTGTGGACTAAAATAAGGCTTCCATTTCCAAAGTTAGGCCTATGGCCACAAGGGTCTTTCCTGGAAACTGTTGTTGAATGAGTATGCCTTGCGGGATAGAATCTTAAAGAAATTGAACATTATTTTTTGTTCCTCATTTTGTTAAATATGGTTGGCACGACTAGGTCTTGGTCGATGACCCAGGTGTAATCCATGACTGCTGTGGTCACTCTTGGCTAGTATTTCATTTCCAATGGCGGAGTCAAAACTCCGAAGCTGGTTTAATGTGATGCATTGGCTGTGCAGCCAGCTACGGGCTGCTGAGGCCAAGAAAGCCTGAGGTCTTGCCTCCTGTGACTTCAGTGTCTACGCTCACTACCCCAACTTGGTAATGACCGTTTCCTTGGGTCAGGGGTGCAGAGGGAGGAGAAGGAAGGGGCACAGGAGCACGTTACTTGGCTGGTTCTGGGGTGGACTGGCTGGTGTTCTTCCCGACTCTTCCCCTTGGGGTTCTGCAGAGACACCCTGTCTTAGGTTGGATGCGAGGTAGTGAGGCGCAGCTGGATGGGGAAGGAGAGGGAGCCACGGAAAGGTGTGACGTCAGGCCAGATCTCAAAGAGAGTCGGGTAGGTCGATCATGAAGGAGCACTGTGGAGTGTGCACCGCCGCTCGGTCTGTCCTGACTTAAGGGAGCTGGGCCTTTATATTTCTCTACCTGGCAGACATGGGCGAGGGGCCGTCACGGCAGGGGCTGTGCAGGCACGGAAACTCCCAGGCCCTTGCAGCAAAGCAGCTGCAGGAGCTCCAGGGCAGTCCTCCAAAGAGGGTGGCAGGCACAGGCTATTAGAGGCAAAAGCACACAGAAGCTGGGCACTGGGCTGCAAGTGGTAAAAGGGACCCCAGAACTATGGCAATGACGGGATCTCCTGCATCCCTTTTCCCAGAGGACCTCTCACTTGCGGGTCCCTTGACACGGGCACCTGACACTCACCCAGCTTCCAGCGTTCTCCTTCCTCTGCCCCCAGGCGTCTGACAGAACCTCCAGTTTCTCTCTGCTGAGGCACCTCTCTTGGGCAGGATCAGGTGGCTCCGTGCCTGCCCTTTCTTTCTTGTCGAGTTCCCTCTGGTCCCCAGGAAACACTGACTGGTGATTTTTCTGTCCTGGCACCTCTGGGAGTGCAGGTCACCCTACCCGGCACCCTCTCCTTCGGCGTGGCCGTCAGCTGCGAGCCAGCCTATTCCTTGGTCTTGGGATTACTCAAGGGGGAGTCAGACTGGGGCCCCAGACTGTAGAGGGCCCACCCCAGGGAGCCACAGCACAGCTGTCTCTGAAGGAACCCTCAAAAACTCTCTTCTGATAGTTGGCTCCTAGCCGTTTCATGTGAGAGTTCCATGTTGCTTTTGGCCACCTCTGTAAATTCTGCAGGTATTTCCTCTCCCTCAGGAATGTACCTTGGGGGAGGCCTCTGTTTCTTCCGTCCTGTCACACTTACTTTGTGGGGCCTTCTGGAGGAAGGATGTTCGGCTGAGCCCGTGAACATGCCTGGAGCACTGGCTGTGTGCTGGGCCGTGGGGAAGCTGGCAGAGTCCGACCTGGTGCCTGCTGTTCCGAGGGGTCCCCCACGCGGCACTGGAAACATCGCTTCCTCTCAGTCAGCCACCTGTGACAAGCCCATCTGGCAGGAAGCTCTTTGAGCACATGACAGAGCCAAAGATTTTGTATTTACCCCTTTGTTCAAAGGAGAGGTGGGTTGTGGACCCCCCCTCCGGAAAGCCTTCTGAGTGGTGAACGTAGAAGCTGGGACTCCTGGTTTTGCAATGAGTTTATTTTTTATCCCTCGAGGTAAGATATTGAAAGGAGGAAGTCCCAGGTCCCTCATGGCAGTCCTGGAGGAGTCCCAGAGATGTTTCTGCAGCTGTCATTTCCGGTGGACCGTGGTGTTCCTACGATGCATCAGAAAGGAAGTGGGAGGAGATGTCAGCACAACCCTCATGCCCATCCAAGCTGAGGATGGCAGAGGCAGGGGAGCAAGACACCAAAGTGGTGTTTAAAAGAGGAGTAGACCCTGGCTGGTATGGCTCAGTGGATCGAGTGCTGGCCTGTGAACCAAAGGGTTGCTGGTTCGATTCCTAGTCAGGGCACATGCCTGGGTTGGGGGCCAGGTCTCCAGTGGGCAGTGTGTGAGGAGCAACCACACATTGATGTTTCTCTCCCTCTCTTTCTCCCTCCCTTCCCCTCTCTAAAAACGAATAAAATAAAAACAATCCATTAAAAAAAAGAGGGGTAGGAGGCAGGTTTGTGGGGGCTCTGACAAGTACACAATCCATTGGCCAAGGGACCCTAAGAGTTTGAGATCTCTGACCCTTAGTGAGTACCACTGGCAGCCACTGGCTCTGTCCCTGTCCGAGCCCCAGCTTTAGGGCTCTGTGCTGCACCCCATAATTGCAGAGAGTGGGTGCTGTGGTCACTGTGAGGCCTGAAAGTGCTCAGCTCCATTCGGGCTTGGTCACGTTCAAGCCCTGTATTTCTGGACATTTCTGTTAGTCTCTCTGAACCTCATTTTCCCTGTCTGTAAGATGGGGGCAGCCTATAGGATTTTGGTGGAGATTAATTGAGATACCACGTGGGTCAAGTCCCCAGGCATGGTTCAGGCTCCATACACGTCCACTGCTTTTTTTCCCTGCTGGTGAAATGCTCTGGGTTTTGGGAAGAGAGGCGAGAACCACCCACTTTCCTTCTGGAGCAGCCACAACCTGTAACCTGGGGCCGGGGACACTCAGTGGTGGAAGAGCCGCCTCTTCGGGCAGTTTGCAGGGGTCCTGGGTGCCTGAGTTCTGCCCACACTGGCCAACACGAGGTCGAACAGATGGGGTAAAGGAGACCAGAGAGCCAAAGTAACTTGCCCAGGACCTCCCAGCTGACACCTCCCGGGTGTCAGAGCTGGGAGTCGATCCCTTGTCCTGTGTCCTTGGTTCAGCTGCCGCCTGTTAGGAGAGCAGCACCTGTGCTTGTGAACTAAGTCCTGGCTCCAGGGGG
>PVKM010018396.1:0-25076 GCA_004027735.1 Carollia perspicillata
CATTGTATACCCTTGGGAGCAAGAACTCCATCGAGAATCCAGACCTTCTGTTTCTAAATTCTCTGATGCGACCTCACTCTCATCCCTTTTCCCTGCTCCCCCATTATGCCTCATTCATATTTCAAGGCTTCTTTCCCCAAAGCCAACTTTATCCTTTTTTATTATTTTTAGGAGTAAAGACACAGGTCATTTTGATTTAAGGGATTTGCTGCTAATGCGGACAAAATATAAAACACAGGGATGCTCCAAAAGTTCAGAGTCTGGGGCCTATCCCACAGCCCCAGTCCCAATTCCCTACTCCTGTCTGGGGAAGCTGAGGGGCTTCCGGTGCAGGGTTTGAAGCCAGAGAGGTCTGGTGACATTGGTTTCCCTGGGCAACCTCTGCTCCCCATGGTACTTGCCATGTTTTCCTAGACCCCGCCTCACATGCCACAATCATGTCCACAGAGAGGATGCTGAAGAAATGCTGCAGAGGGAATATACACTCAACCCCATCACTTACCTGACATGAACATATCACTCTCCAGATCACTCTAATGGTGGCAGCTGCAAAACCTGAGCAATTCCCCCCAGATCTCCAGGTCAAACAATGTCAAAAACAAGGACAGGACTAAAGGGACATAATAGGAACCACAGAATCATGAGGACCTAGAAAGAAAACACATCATGGAATGTTCCACCAAAAAAGGAGGAATGGAAGAAATAAGGAAATTTACCACTAGATCATATAAGATAATTACGTTAAAGAGGCACTGTTAAAATAGTGAATAAGCACAGACATGATCAACAGAACATTGGGCAGACCTCAAAAACTCAAGGCAGTTTTCTTTAGAAACAAAGACAGCTCGCTGCAGTTATTGGTTCATAGATGGGCCAGTCAGAGCAAAGGTCAGGATTATTTCAGGATTTCAGGATTCTCATGCTGGTCCCCTTAGACAATTATCATGTGGGGAACCACACTGAGTTAAGCCCATGGAAGAGAGCATAGCTTCCTGAATGAGAGCCCTGATCAAACCAAACCTGAAGTCCACAGACCACTGGAATTTTCCATTGCGTTAAGTCCTCCGTGACTGGAGTTTACAGCCCTGTGGCATGCTCATTGTGAGGCTCCTAGGTGGGGAGCTGGTCCAAAGAAATCAACTCTTGCAGCGTTGACCATTTAGAGGAAATTCCCTCTTTCATAAACTGTGGAAATTGAGCATTAATTCAGGAATAACAATACACTGGGAACAGGAAGGGAGGGTATTGGGAACTCAGTTGTAATCTGCCACTTGATCAAGTCATTTGACATTTGCTGGTGTCCACTTCCTTTTTTATAAAATAGGGATGTTGGAAAAGGTAAGTGGTTTTGAAATTTAATTTTGACTGAATAAGTTATTTTAAACTTCACTTGACAACATGAATTAATTGTTACCAGGAATCCCTGTGGGGGCCACAGATAAATGTTGAGGTGTTCTAGTTAAACCAGGGTGGAAACTGGAGCCTGTTGACTCAGCTTCCCTGCATCCCTGCAAGGTAGCCCCAGAAACATGCCCTGGGAAGTCCTGGTAACACTCCTGAGGCCTTTGGACTACAAGCACCCCAAATTTCCTTCCAGGTCAGACATTAGGAACAGTGAGGTGCTGGATATAAAGGTCCTTCCTTCCAGTTGATCTCAGTCTTCCAGCCTCTGCACCCCCCACTTCCATTTGACTTTTAAGCTGTATTAATACAGGCTCAGGTCAAGATGTCAGAGTAGGTACATGTGGCTGGCACTCTCCCATGACTACATCAAAATTATAAGAAAACTAAACAGTAATTTCATCACCTGAAATCTAGCTGAACAGAAGTCCCATAACTAAGGTTATAAAGAAGAAGCCGTGTAGAAACTGGTAGGAGGGGCAGAGATACAGAACAGGTTAGTCTCACATCCATGTGTGGTGGCTAAAGTCAGAAGGGATATCTCAACTTCCAAGGTCCCCCTGAAGGACGAGAGGTCTCAGCACCACACGAGGCCCACCAGCCCAGATTCCAGTGCTGAAGAAAGAAGTCCCCATAACTTTTGCCTGTGAAAACCAGAAGAGATTGTGACTGAGCGAGACAAAGGGCTTCTGGAGGCATTCCTCTTAAAGGGCCTGCAAACTTACTCACTGATGGACTCACAAGCATCAGGACAGCAGCTCAAAGGCAGTAGAGACATATGGGGAGAAACTGAATGCTCTGGCTTTGGGGCAAGGGCTGGAGGGGCAGCTTTCTTCCAGCCAGAAGTGCAGGCAGAAGCCATTATTCCTTTGCTGAGGCTTCCCCTTCAGGTACAAGCTGAGACGGGGACCATATCTAAGTCTCCATCAACCTGGTTAACACTGTTCCCCCAACCCTGGTGATGCCATAAGACCCCCAACCCACCCAACTTTTGGGCCCACCCAAGTCCTTTCCAGTGGCTTTTCCAAAAAAATAGCCTGTCTTTGTTTATGCTACAGACTTTCCAAAAACCTCTCGAAAGTTCACAAACCCCAGACAGGTAGCATCTGCCCTCAGCATGCCCTGCACCTCTTACTAAGTGGTCCCAGGCCCAGAACTAGCGGCAGCCAGACTCAGTTTGCAGCTTGGCCACTCTCAGGCACCTCCAAGCCCAGCACAAGAAGCATACATCTTCAGATTGCTTTGTAGCTCGTGCTGGCAGGGAACAGGTGGTGGCTGACCTTGGCCTGTACCTCTCAGGAGCCTCCAGTGCCAGTGAACATGGTGGCCAGATTCTGACCACACTGGAGCACCACCCAACCACCTCCATACACGACACACTTAAGTGGCGGACTCAGTGGGCACCAGAGCCTCACTGAAGCAAGTTCTGCTTCATGGGATTGACTCCTGCACAGCAGTTCCTCCTCTGTCGTCACAACCAGTCCTTCTATCCAATCAGCCTGGTGGTCAATCCCTCCCCGGAGACCAGGGAGGCTGCACCACTGGGCCCTACAGGACACCTATTACATAAGGCCACACTACCAAGACTAAGAGACATAGCTGATCTACCTAATACATGGAAACAAACACAGAGAGGCATGGGGAGACAAAGAAACATATCCCAAATGAAAAAAACAGGAAAAATATCCAATAGAAAGAACTAAATGAAATGGAAATAAGCAATCTACTAGATTCAGAGTTCAAAACATTGGTTATAAGGATGCTCAAGGAACTTAGTGAGACCTTCAGTGGCATAACAAGGACATAGAAACCAGAAAATATAACCAATCAAAAATGCATAATACAATAACTGAAATGAAGAATACAACAGAAGGAAGCCCTGGCTGGTGTAGCTCAGTGGATTGAGCGCCAGCCTGCAAACCAAAGGGTCGTCAGTTGGATTCCCAGTTGGGGCACACGCCTGGGTTGTGGGTCAGGTCCCTAGTTGAAGGTGTGTGAGAGGCAACCACACACTGATGTTTCTCTACCTCTCTTTCTCCCTTTCTTCCCCTATCTCTATAAAAATAAATAAAATCTTTTAAAAAAACTTATCAAAATTGGTGAATTAAAAAAAGAGAATACAGTAGAAGGAAACAACATCAGATTAGATAAAGCAGAGTATCCAATCAGTGATTTATAAGACAAGGTAACAGATAACACTCAATCACAACAGCAAGTAGAAAAAAGAATTTAAAAAGTAAAAATAGTTTAAGGTACCTCTAGGACAACATGAAGCATAACAACTTCCACATCACAGGGGTACAAGAAGTAGAAGAGAGCAAGGTATTGAGAACATATTTGAAGAAATAATGACTAAAAACTTTCCAAATCTGGTGAAGGAAAAAGACACACGAGCCTAGGAAGCACAGAGTCCCGAACAAGATGAAACTAAAGAAGCATACACTAACACGTATCACAAAATGCCAAAGGTTAAAGACAAAGAGAGATTCTTAAAAGCAGCAAGATAAGAGCAGTTAGTTACCTACAAGGGAGCTCCCATAAGACTGACAGCCGATTTCTCAACAGAAACTTTGCAGGCCAGAAGGTAGTAGCCAGAAATATTCAAGGCGATGAAAAGCAAGGACTATAACCAAGATTACTCTACATAGCAAAGCTATCATTTAGCCTTGAAGGACAGATAAAGAGCTTCCCAGACCAAAAAATAAAGCTAAAGAAGTTCATCATTACCAAACCTGTATTACAAGAAATGTTAGAGTTCTTCTTTAAGGAGAGATGAAGAAAAAGTAAAAAATATAAATAATGAAATGGCAATAAATACATATTTATCAATAATTGCTTTAAATGCAAATGAATTAAATGCTCCAATAAAAATAATGTAGGGTGGTTTCATGGATAAGAAAATAAGACCCTTACATATGCTATAGACAAGAAACTCAGTTAAGATAGAAAGACACACACAGACTGAAAGTAAAGAAATGGAAAAAGATATTTTATCAAAATGAAAGTGAAAAAAATAGCTGCAGTAGCAACACTTAGAACCCACAAAATAGACTTAAAAAGGCTATAACAAGAGATAAGGAAGGACCTAGCAATTCTACTTCTGGATATTTATCCAAAGAAACCCAAAGTGCTAAATTGAAAAGAAATACACATCCATATGTCCATTGCAGCATTATTTACAACAGCCAAGATACGGAAGCCACCTAAGTAAGCGCCCACCGATAGATGATTGGATAAAGAAGTGGTATGTATATAATGGAATATGATTCAGCCATAAAAAAGAATGAAATGTTGCCATCTGTGACAACATGGATGGCCTAGAGGGTACTGTGCTGAGTGAAATAAGTCATAAAGAGAAAGACAAATGCCATATGATTTCACTTATATGTGGAATCTAAAAAAACAAACAAGCAGAACAGAAACAGACTCATAGACACAGAGAATATTTTGATGGTTGTCAGATGGGAGGGGGTTGGGGGAATGGGTGAAAATGTGAAAAGATTAAATACAAATTGGTCGTTGCATTATAGTCATTAGGATGTAAAGTATAGCATAGGGAATACAATATTGTAATAACTATGTATAGTGTCAGATGGGTACTAGATTTATAAGGGTGATCACTTTGTAAGTTATATAAATGTCTAATCACTGGGTTGTACACCAGAAACTAATACAATATTGCATTTCGACTATAACTGAAAAATAAAAAAGTATTTTTTAAAAAGCTATATAAATACATACTTCAAAAAAGAAAGCTAAAGGATATAAACTCCAAAAACATTAATTTGCCTTAGATGTTAGAACATGTCGAGTCAAATACTTGCCTAAAAAATGAATAATTTAAAAATTAATTATAGCTCCTGATGACCAAAATTCAGTATTCCAGGTCTGCCACACAGTGTCTTCGTCCATTTGGGCTGCTAGAACAAACTACCATAGACTGAGTGGCTTATAAACAAAAGAAACTCATTTTACAGGTCTGGAGGCTGGGAAGCCCAAGACTAAGTGTGTGGTGAGGGCAAGCTTCCCAGCTGCAGACAGATGTCTTGGCACTGCGCCCTCAGCTGTGGGGAAGGGACAAAGGAGCCTTCCGTGGACTCTTTCGTAAGGACACTAATTCCACTTATGAGGACTCCACCCTCATAATCTAATCATCTATCTCCCCAAAGCCCCACCTCATAATACCGTCACCCTGGAGTTTAGGATTTCAACCTATGACTTTGAGAGACACAGAGACATTCCGGCCATAGCACACAACAAGGACCACACATCATTTGGGGGTCTTCGAGATAACTAGTGCTGATCGCACCAAGGCACTGGACAAGTCATCGGGGATCCCAGTGTTTTCCAGCTCCGCTGCACATTCTCAGCAGGTGGCCCATTTCCACCCTTGAATGAGTTGTTTTCTCATGGCAAGATACAATAGCTACCGCCCCTCTGGGCCCCGTCATCCCATTCCAGGCAGGAAGATAAAAGATGGACAAAGGGTCAAAAAAAAAACCCTTCTCCTGTAGAAAGGCTCTGCCCTTCAGATTGGGAATGGCATCCTCCCCAGGAACTTCCACCTGCTCTGTATCCCAAACCCAAAATCTCCCACGGTCACCTCCCACTGAGAGGTGGCTGTGGAGAAGAATGGTGGAAGGGCTGGCTGACCAACAGAGATGAGACGCTGCAGAGCTGACGCTCCTGAAAACAAAGGAGGGGACTTCAGCTTCTAGGAAGTCTCTGCCTCCATCAGAGAAGCGGGAGAGACAGGAAACAGTTCCTCGGTAAATCATGGCGAGGGTCCCCTGTGGTTCTAGGTTGACCTCTGCAGGGGGCAGAGACAGATGGGGGAACTTTATCCCTCACTAACATCCCTTCCCCTTCATAGCGAGGCACACTCCTGGGTAAGGTGTCCGTCTGGCTCCGCGCAGTCTACCAGCGGGTTCCTTCACCACACAGGTTCTTAGGGGCAGGCCTCGTGTTGACAGCCTGTGGTCATCAGCACCTGAGACGAAGTGCGAAGCCTGCCGAACTTGAGCATCCAGCATCAGCAAGCCCGCCACTGGCCTCACACTGAAGCCACATCGTAAGCAGCCTTTATCTGCAATAAAGAGGGTATTTTCATCTTCTCTTGCTCTACTCCTTTATTTTATCTCTGAATTAGTTCTGAACTCAGACAGCGAGCAGAGCTGTTACTGAACATCCTCTGAGCGCGACTAACTAGTGCCTGGAAAAGAGGGAGAGCTTGATAACCACTTTGTCAAATGGGAAATGCTGGGTCACCCCTCCAGGACGTCTGTGGTTGTGCACATTTATATTCCCAGAGACGCGGATCAAAGCAGATAGCAGGTATGCAAAACCTCTGAAAAGTAGCAAGAGTGTAGGATTATGCTAGTATTAGTGTTACTGAGGTGCCCAGCCCTGTATCTGGAATTTTTACTGAACGAACGAATTTTCACAGTTACACACATTCCAGCCCAGACTTTGGCATAGTACAAAGGAGAGAGTCGGCAGCTGGGAAACTTGTCCTCCCGTGGCTTCTCGTCAATGGTTAAGTGGGAAAATAATTAACAAGACAGCACGAAACCGTGCCTGCTAGGCCACTCCTTGGTAGCAGAACCCACTTCTCATGTTAGTATTAAAAGCAGGACTGACCCTTGCGTAGTAGACAAATTATAATGTCAAGCTTTTGCTTTATGTCATGTTAGATTTGGAGTTCCAATTTGTTTTGTGAAATGTCTGACTGTATCTAAGCAACATTGTAATGGAGTTCTTCTGAGTTGATTTTTTTAAATGATACGACTGTTATTGGATACAAAAATATAAAATTCTGGTATTCACACAAATTGTGGAAAAGCAGAAATTGTAATTTGGACCTTTCCCCTAATTATTCTCCCTCCTTCCTGAGCACATGTCTGGCACACAGCTGCCCACAGTGTTACATTCCTAGCATTCCTTGAACATAGGCATGACCTTGTGACTAGCTTCAAACCAAAGGCCTGAAAATAGAACTGGTGTGCTAATTCCTACTTCCTAGAATGCAGATGTGATGACTGGTGCTTCAGCAGCCATTTTGAGCCGTGCAGTGATTTTAGATAGAAAAGCCACATATGGGCAGAGCAACAAGATAATTGAAACCTGGCCCCCTAACACCATGCCATGCCACATAAACCCTGAATTGACTGTTTTCAGATCCCTTAAACAGAAGGGAAAGGGAAAAACTATCCCACTGTAAGTTTTAGTTTTTTCTGTTATTTGCATGTGATTTCAATGAAAAAATAGGCAAGTCTTTATAGTTATATTACATCAAAATAGGTTCTGAACTCAAAAATCAAATGCTGACTTTACACAAATTAATTAACTAATAGTTATAATATCAGATAAGTCACCCAATCTCTGTACATCTCAGGTGGCTCATTTATAAACTAGGAAAAATAAAAGTACAGACTTCTTATGCTAGGATTAAATGAAACAATGCCAGTTAGCACTTGGTACAGTATCTGGCACACATAAGTGTTAAATAAATATTAGCAATTATCATTGAAGTTGATGATGAATAATAGTAACTACTACAATTAGCCAAAGTGAATGCATCTTCAATGCTATTAATGCACATTTTAGAACCTTTTGGGTATACCATCATTTTTCAAAGCATTGGGTGATGTCCACGTTTCTCCTAAGACATCGTAATTTTAATCTATGGGCCAGTTGAAATCCTGAGACGAAACAGCCACCATTTCTACAACAACGACACAGTTGACATTCCCTTTAAAATATGTACTGGATTGTAAGAAAGATGGCAAACAGGGAGAGGCTGAAACCATATTTGGCTGTCCCAGACTGCTGAAGCCCCTGGAACTCGTTGTTATAGAATCTCTTAGCAATTGCACTTGACTCGCTTGAGCCAGTCATCTGCCTGGCTGTTTATGGGGAAGTGGCAGAACTTAAACATAAGTGAAAACCCACATAGTGGACTGTCACCATTGATTCTCAGGTCGATAAGAGCAGGAATTGAGGTGGTTAGCAAAAGGAAGCAGTGTGCCATGGCAGGAGGACAATCTCTAACTGCCGAGCGATGTGCCATGTCGCAGCTTTGAGATCTCCTGGGTCTACGCTATAAATGACAGAGAGGCAACCCGCAAAACAGCAGTGCCTGACAATACCCAGAGACAACTGAAAATATCACTACTCTGGAAAACTGAGGGAAACAAAGACACCAGTGGAAGGATATGGATTCAGGAATCAACATTACGCTTACATGTAGAATATTTAAAATGCACAAAAAGAAAGCTCAGTAACTTACTATTATTCATAGCCATGATATTTTTAATAATACTATATTGACCAGGCAATACTCTGAAAGCATCCACAAGGAAGAAATCCCACCTAAAATTGGGTTAACCTCCAAGCTCCACCCTAGTTCCTAGACAAGCATCACTCTGTCTCCAGGTATTATATCCAGGATGGGAAATACACGCAAATCCAGATCAGTGATCGTGGCTGCCTGGACCTCTATGTTAATGAGTTGCAATGGCTTGTCTTAGTTCTGTAAGAAAGAGTGCTGTGATCAATAAGTGAAGTCTGAACCAGTATAGGACAGAGATGGTTGGTCTGTGTGCTGACTGTATTTCATGGCTGTCAGTCCAGCACTGGGTTTCTGGTCCTACCAGACCAGATATACCAAGTCTCTCACAGCCAAGAATCTTCCTTCTTCCCCTGAGCTTGAGTTCTCATCTTGGCAACCTGCTTAGTCACACCAGTCTCTAGAATGGAGAGACAGAGTATTCATTGCTTGCCAGGGATACAAATCCAAAGTAGCTAAAAGCCGATACAATAGGATGTATCTGTCACCGAGCTATAAAGTCCAGGGGTACAGCTGGTATCCAGCACAAGATTCAGAAGCTTCATCATATTGTCAAAGATCTGTTTCTCTCTCCTCCTTTATTCATTTCTTACACAGGCTTTCTATATGCAGAAGGCAAGAGGGCCATCAGCCATACCAGATTCACCACTCGCCACCTCAACAACCACAGTGGAAGGTACCAATCTTTTCCTATGGTCCTTGAAACAAAATCCCAGGAAGGAGTCTGCTCATCCCTGATTCAGTTACATGGACACACTGAAACCACTAAAGCCAGGAGGACTGCACACTCGGATTAGCTGGATTCAGTTTCAGTGTCTATCCAGGTAGCTATCCGCACGAAAAGGGTTCCGTGAAAGAGGATACCTACGCGCAGATGGTTTGGGGGGACAAGTTCCCACAAATATTGAGGATCCAGAAATGACCTTAAAGTCATTCATGGTCACAGATCCTGAGACATCTTCACCTACCAAGCTCCACGCATCCCAGGGTTGGGCGATTTTTTACTAAGTTCCTCAAGTGATTCCTCTTGATCAGCCAGGTTTGGAAATCCTGGTGAAGGTGCAAAGGGATTTCTCATTTCATAGAGAGTTTGCACAGGAGGTTTTATTCCTCTTGCAGCAAAGAAGAGCATGTTTTAGTTTTCCAGAGGCAGAAAGACTTCTTTAAGGAACAAGATCCAGAAGATAAGAACCAGAGATGTGACTTGGCACTCACACTACTTTTGTGGAGGGAACATTTGTCAACCTGGAGGAAAGGCTGGGAGGCGGAGTTTGCTACTGGCAGCCTCTCCGGGATGAGAAAGAAAATAAGTTCAATAAAAAATAGATTCTCCACCCCTGCTTTGCATCGGGACCCTGAAGGACAGCAGCCTGAGTGCGAGGATAAAGTGGAGGTAAATCATCCCCCACACAGATTTCAGCCCAGTATTATTACATCACCCGGGGCTCAGAAATTTCCCTCAGTGCACACTGGGAGAAAGTGGGTCCCAGATCGTTAATCCACTCACATGCTGTAGAAACAAACAACTTGCCATGATAAAGATAACATTATCCTAAGCCTCAAGTCATTCCCTTAAGATTTAAAAATAAGATGGTTAGGACACAATCAAAAATAACTAGGCAAATGTACATGACAAAACACCATGAGCAGGAATAAGCAGAAACAACAGACACCAGAAACAAACCCAGAGATACTCCAGATTTGAATATGATACAGACTATAAAACAACTATGCTTGCTATGCTAAGAGAGAAAAAAGATAAGCTTTAAAAATTTGGCAAGCATCTGTAAACTATAAAAGTGACACTGTGAATCTGAAAAACAATAAAATAGAAATTATAGGACTGAAAATAAAATGGCCAAAATTAAGAACTCAGGTTCCTAACTCAGGACAAATTTAACAGCAGATTATACAAAGTCGCAAAGAATTAGTGATATATAAATAGAAAATATCCAGCCCTGGCCAGGTAGCTCAGTTGGTTGGATCACTTTCCCATAAACCAAAAGTTCGAGGGTTCAATCCCGGGTCAGGGCGTGCAGGTCAGGCAACCTATTGATGTTCTCTCTCTTTCTCTTCCACTCTCTCTTCCTTCCACTCTCTCTAAAGTCAAAAAAAAAATACCATCAGGTGAGAAATTAAAAAAAGAAATAAGAAAAGAAAAGGGAAAAAATTCTTCAGAATGCATCACGGGGAAACAAAAGGTTGAAAAGACAAAGAAGACACAGAGGATAGGGTGAAAAGTTCTAATGCATGTTCAGTTGCACCCACAAAAGGACTATCTATAAGTTCCTAATAGAATAAAGGCATGGCATCGTGAAGCTGGAAATGTTTTAAAGAGAAAATAAAAACTCCCAGAGCTGATGAGTCACAAGTCCTCAAATAACAAAGGCTCATCGATCACAATTTCTGCAAAAAATTTTCTATATTCCTAAATGTCATCTCATCTAAAGGAGCATCACACACAACCCACTGGGCACCATTACAACAAAATGCTCCTTTCCCTCTCTTCACAGTGAAGACTTTGTTTCGTTTGTTGATAGTCTTATAGATGTGAGTAATTATTACTACATAGTTTTTAATAAAGCGGAAAATATTTAAGCTCTAATGTAGGTTTTGAACGATGCGCATGATGCAAAATTGTACAGCTATCGTTTGGTTATAATGCACTGAAAAAGTGCAAGGTATGGAGTCAAAATAGCCACCTGCGTGCTCATGAATCCTATTCTGTGCCAACCAACATCCCTAAAAAATGACAGAAAAGGGGGAGGAAAGGTCAAATCCATACTAATGCTGTAAAAAGCAGGCTGTCATCAGATTAGAAATTTTCGGTACTCCTTGCAGTGGAGAAAGCACAGAGGACTGAATCGATGAGGCAGAGTACACGCCGACCCACACTGGGCAAGGCTGGTGCCCACCAGGAGCGGCAGCGGGAGCGCCCTGGACACCGAGGGCACAGGCAGGAGGCACGGAGGGAGCTGTGGGGCGGCCGGGGGAGATTTTAATGACCCAGTCCTGGTCCTCAACCTGGCAGGTCCCTCTGCTCCACGAAACAGTGCCAGGAAGTCAGCAGGCAGGTTTCTTTACCTCCGGCTAGAATAGCGAGTGAAAGGCCTGGGTGGCAGGGGCAGGAAACAGCCTGAGGGAGTTGGCAGCACCGGGAGGGAGCAGGGAGCCTTAAGTCGAGAGGGCGAGTGACAGGCGTTCCCCACTCCCCACCGAGGACTCGCCCACAACTGCTGGAGGTAGGAAGCACATCCATAAACAGGCACAAACTGCGTTTTTTTCTCTCTCTCTCTTTTAAACATAGAACAACTTCAAACATGTACAAGTTCGAGAGAACATTGCTGACAAGAAGTTCTCGTTGCCCGCCTTCAGCAACTACCGGCATTCCATCATTCTTGTTTTATCTCTGCTACCATTCCCACTACTTTTAATTTTTTCTGGAGTAAAGCAAATCCCAAATATCACATTGTTTCATTCATAAATACTTAATTGACTCTCTGACACATAAAGGATTTTAAAAATCCGTGAACAAATCACCACACCCAAAGGAAATGACAATAATTTCTTAGCATCCTTTAATAGGCAGTTGTGACAAATCGTATTTCTTTCCAAAATGGTTGCAGCAACATCTTCCACCTTCTGCAAGGTGAGCTTGCCACGCCCCTCCCAAGCGGTGACGTCTCAGTCCCCTCCTTCTGAGTCTGGGCCAGCCTTAGTCACTCACAGCACAGTGGCCTGTGGGAGCGAAGCTGCTGCCCGACTCTGCAGGTGAAGTCAGGAAGGTCTCCCGACCGCTGACCAGTCCCTGGTGGTTTTGACCTTTCCGAAGCTCCCTCTCAAGGGGGTCCCGCTCAGAGCCCAGCCACACAAGGGGCCCCATGGGGGTGTCCGGTCAACATCCCCAGCTGAGCCCCTGCGATCAAGTCTTCCCCACTGAGGCACCAGGCATCACGGAGCAGAGAAGGCGCCTCCACTGTGCCCGTCCACATCCCTGACCCGCAGAACCAGTGAACATAAAACCATGGCGGTGGTTTTGTGCCCCTAAGGGGTAGGCTGGTTTGTTTCACTCAGTAAAAATTGGAAACAATGACTTGTGTTCCACTTTCTCCGCCATTTCAAACATTCGCTTTGTGGTCGACATTTAAATTAGGATCCAAGCAAGGGTCACAGGTTGCTAGTGGCTGATATTCCTATTCGACACTTTTAATCCACATGAATTTCTTCTTTTTTTCTTTTTTCTTTTTATGCCATTTATTTGTGGAAAAACGACACCATTTGCCTTCTAGAATTTCTCACAGTCTGCTTTGGCTGATGTAGCAACCAGCCAAATACTGATTCCCATGTTCCATCATGAGCTGTGGCCCCCTTAAAGCGATGGTTAGATCTAGATCTGGACAAACTTTTCCCATGAGGAGCCTGGTATTCAATATTCTAGGCTTTACAGGCTACTGGACACTGCCATCGTGGCACAAAAGAACCCGTGGGTGATATGTAAATGAATGAGCATATCTGTGTTTCAGTAAAACTTTATTTTCAAAGCAGGCAGCAGCGAGACTTAGCCCGTGGACCCCAGTTTGCTGGCCCTGATGTAGAAGAAATAAAGAGGATCAAATACAAAGATGTGTGCACAATCCAGAGTCACCAAATACTTCAGGTAAACCAAAACTGTGAAAGGAAAACTACACTAAACCAATCTAAAAAGCAACATCTAAAAACAAAGAGAAGAGAACTTTAAAAGTAGTTCCACATGTGGAACATTCTAGAGAATAAAGAGATGATATTTTATTCCCTAGGCATGAAAAGGCCATTGGAATGCCAAGTGTTTAGAGACCTCACAAGTGAATAATACAATCATCCAAATAAAAACCGCAGAGGTGCTGCATAACAAAGGGCCCCGCAGAGCGTGGTGAGGATGCAGCAGAGTGTGCCGTGAGACTGCGCCAGAATGTCAAACTGAAAGAAAAAGAAACGGACATACTAAAAAGTTTGGAGACATTGAAGTCAGGTCCAGAAATGCCACTCTCCATCTAATAGAAGTTACAGGCAAAGAGATGGCAGAGATAGAGGTGAAGAGACAAACAAGGAAATAACAATAACGGAAAATATTTTCCCTGAGCTAAAAAAACAAATGCGATTCTATTTTTTAAATGAATTTATTGGGGTGACATTGGTTCACAGAACCATGTGGTGGATAAAAAAGCTGTGGTACACATACACAATGGAATACTACTTGGCAGTAAAAAAGAAAATAACAATAAGGACATGTTACCTTTTGCGACAGCTTGGATAGACCTGGAGATTATGGCACTAACTGAAATAAGCCAGTCAAAGACAAATACCATAGGATCTCACTCACCTGTGGAATCTAATGAACAAATAAACCGACAAACAAATGTGATTCTTTAAATGGATTCTTTAAACAACCAGAATGTATCAGGCAGGGGCAGTGGGTACCCTCATACATGGACACATGATGATAAAGTGTCAAAGATTCCAAAATCCCCTTTACACATATCCAGAGTCCATTCAGTGACCCTTTTAAAAATGTATCGACAAACTTAGCAACTGCTGCTTTCCAGAGCAATAATCTGAAGCATAATACCAGGCCGCTCTTCCCCAGTCTGCTGCTGATGGAATAGTCCAGTGCCCAGGCCTTTCAGATGCTGACAGTCCTATTCTCCTCCCTTGTGCAGGAGTCACTGCCTTGATGAGCCACTGTCAACCCCCTCCCTTCCACCACCGCAGAACAGGATCCTCCCCTGACCTTGTGCTCAGAGACCAGAGTTCAGCTGACAACTCCTCCTATGCAGCCTTACATCTCCAACATGTCCTGGCCCTGACCTGCTGCTCTTCGGGCCCACTGACCCCTGCACTGGGTGCCCTGCTCCCTGACGGCTCCTCTCTCTGTTGTACCCTCACAATACTGGCTCTGCTGTGCCTTTTGTTCACTTAAGGAACATATGTCAAAGGCTCAGTGAGTACACTGCACTGTGCCAGGTCCCAGGGAAACAGAGCTGAAAACACCTGATGCTTGCCCTCAGGGGAGTTCTAGGTGCTGGTAGATGTGATCCAGGGAAAGTAGAGGGCAATGTGACAAGTGTTAACATACTGTGTTTCTCCAAAGACAGTGCAAGGACCACCTGCACCTGATTTTGCCGAAGTTACTTTCAAACTTCAGATTCCCGGACCCAGCCCTCTGAATCAGCACCTTGTGAGGATGTGGCCCAGGAATCTGTATTACAAGCCCACGTCATTGTTATGACCACAAAAATGTGGTGCCCACAGGTCTTAAAGAGCTACGTCCGGGTCTGAGGTCTCTGATTTGAGTTGGAAGGAACTCAGAGAGTGTGAGAAGCTGACTGATTAAGAGGAGTCAGATCTCGCAATGTCTTGCCCTGCTAAGGAGTTGGAGCTTTACAGAGAGCCAGTGAAAATGTTATGAGAGGGTGTGGGCAGCATAGTACCATTTTAAAAGATGACTCTC
Source organism: Carollia perspicillata (assembly GCA_004027735.1). Lineage (NCBI taxonomy): Eukaryota > Metazoa > Chordata > Mammalia > Chiroptera > Phyllostomidae > Carollia > Carollia perspicillata. The sequence goes on from PVKM010018396.1 coordinate 15,237, forward strand.
ATAGACAGGGAGAGGATGCATAGAGGTGGGCTGGCCATTAAGTCCAGTGGGGTGGGAGGTATTTCACTAGCCCAGGTGAAATATTATAGCGACCTGACTAGCTCAGTAGCAAGACAGATAGAGGACAGGGAGCCCGGAGGTCTTGTGGAGAGAGAGAAACAACAGGTCAGGGAAAGGGATCAAGGCTAGACTTGCAGCTCCTGTCCCCTGGGCTTCCCCCAAGCCCCATGGGAGGGTCAAGTTTGCAGTCCCAGTCATTCTCTGTTTGCCATGGCCTGCCACAGTCAGCAAGGCCAGACCAGGCCCTGTCCTAGCACATGCCAATTATTAGAAGGAAAACATAAAGCATACCTTTTTGTACTTTTATTTTTATTGCCCTAACTGTTAGTCACCTTACCTAATTAGGCTCAATAAATGAATTGCCATTAATATTTTGTTATTACAAAAATCTAAACACTATGTTTCCCCGGGGGTTCTTCCTTTTACAGCCCTTTGGAAGGTTCCTGCCTAAACCACTCTCTCTCTCAGATTACCAAACAACCTCAGGGCAGCAAGTCAAAGAAAGCCCAAGGGTAGAGCTGACCAGCTGGTCCTTTTTGGAGAACTGTCACACACCCACTTGCCTGGCCTCCTCCAGATGGCCGTGAAAACCACACGTTTTACAAGTGAGTTATGAGTGGCCACAGAAAGGGTTACTCAATTCGTTTCCACGTGGCTGAGAGTTTTGAGGTGAAGTTTTTCAAGCTTATACAGGTCACCTGGGGCTTCAAAAGTAAATTATTGAGAGCTGTACAGAGTGAAATAATGGCATTGCTAATCAATCTCAATGACCAGTCACAATACAGCAGTGAAGTAAGTGTGATAGAACTGTATGCTTGGTAAAATAAATTCTCTATAGGTAGGAAATAGAACATTGCATTAACAATCAAAATATATGTGTGACGAGAAGACTCAAATTGACTGCTTATAATTCATAAAGTACTTTCTTACTTATTACCTCATTTGATCCTCACAAAAATTTAAGATAAATTATCTTAATAGCTCTGTTTTAGAAATGAGAAAACAGGATCAGAAAGGTTAAGTGACTGTCTCACGGACTCCCTGCCAATAAAACAACATGTCTGTATATCGAGTGACATGCTTTGGGTTGCAAGTCACAGAAAACCCAAATCAAAATATGGTGCATATAAAGTCACATACCAGAAAAAAGCCCAATGGCAGAGTGGGCTTCAGGCACAGTTTGATCAGAAATCTAGCTCTGTTTTATGTTGATTGTCTTGGATTTACCCTTATTTTATACATTAGCTTAATTCTCAGGATCTTTTTCCATTTAGTAGTAAAATGCTGAAGCAGTTTCAGGACCCACCACACTACCTGGGAGAAACAGCCTTTTGTTCTTCAATCATCAAACAGTTCCCTCCAAGCCCCATGGCTGCTGTGCCATCTGAGAGAGGTGAAATGGATGCTGCGGAGTCAATCACAATACCCATCGCTAGCCAGGACTTGAATTCTTGACTTAGGACTCTAAATCCTATGGGTTGTCTTTTTTTTTGGGGGGGAGGGGATAGTTTACGTATTATTATCCTTCATTTCTGGAGCTGACAATCTTGAGTACAATTGCTATTTTTGTGTGTGAATGTGCCTCAAAAGGCCCTTAGGCAACCAGACGTCCTTTCCAACTGGTGGGTACCAAGGTTGGACATGACTTTGTGTGTGCTGCCAGTACATGTGGAGTCTTCTGCTTCTTCAGAAACTTCTCCAACTCACGTTCCTCTCCATTCCTTTGCCCCATGCCTTTTCATTTCAAATATATTTTTATTACTTTGTGTCAGAGCCCAACAAGGAAGACTGAAACCATTCTGAATATTTAAAACAGAGGAAGCTGAGTGCACCGAGATGAAAGAAATTTAAAAACCAAACAAGGATTGTGAGGCAACCAGAGACTAGACTAGCCACAGCAGGAAGTCGCCGCCACTCCCAGGCTGGAGGGACAAAGGGAGGAGGTGATGCTCCCGGAGCCCAGGGCCTGGGATTACCCAGAGGAAGCTGGAACTACTCAGGCTTCCGGTGAGAGCTGGCACCAGCGAGGAGAGGCAGCAGCTGCCAGAGATACCTCCCCAGGACAGAGGGAGAGGGAGAGGAAGAAATACCCTGACTTTCCCTCCCTCCTGCTGTCTGCACTCCCACCAGAGCCTCCCATTGGCAGAGCGGAGTCAGAGCTGGCTGGAATCCTGCCTGAGAATGTCTGCCTGGAGGGGTCAGGTCCTCTGAATACAGAGCCAGGGAAGGAGGCGCGAGGAACGGACCTCAGCCAGAACCAGTACATCCCCACGACAATACCATATGTGTTCATTGCAGAAATTTTAGAAAACACAGATATGTGAAGAGAAAAGGTAAAATCATGATCCTATTAGTTCTTCAGTGGCAAAGTTAAATCAGCCAGGCTTTAGCAAACCACTGAGAGCTATCCTATGGGATCCAGGTTCTGGCCCTTGTCCTTTTGACAGGTCTAGCAGTGACATTTTCTCATGTATACCCTGAGAAACTCAACGTTTCCTCTCTATCAAGTCAAAAGGGAAAATTGGAGTTACAACTGTTGCTAAGAAAAACTTTATTCAGTCTAAGAAACTGATTTGCTTGTTTTCCCATGTAACACAAGCCACATGATTTATCAGGCTTCCTCTTTTTGCCCAGGCTACCAGGAACCTCAGAGTTACCTCTCATACTCAAGCCCAGCCCACTCTCTTCTAACTCGTATGGTACGCATGTGCTTCTTCCCTCTTCTCCATATTCCCAATTGTACTGTAGTATATCAGCTCTATGATGTACATGTATGTATGAAGAAGATGGGTAAATATAGACACATAAGGGAGAGGTCCTCAAGCTATTTTCCTAGAGGGTTGCTAGGGTACCACTTACCCTGTCCAACTTCATCCACTCTCAGCCAGCTGGCCAGAGCTGGGGGAGGCGTCTGCCACAGTGGAACAGATTCTGTCTATCACCCTCCTCCACAGCAGATGGCCACTGTGCACTAATCCGTGTCATACATCATTGCGAGTGAGATGCCATCAGCCACGGTACAAATCACCAGTGTCTTTGCTCCAACTCAGTAGGCTTGGAATTAGGCAGGTATGCCGCTAGAGGGGCCCTGACAAGGGAAAGGAGAGGAACAAAGGGCCACCGGCAGGATTATGGTTAGATTTTTAAGTAGAGTGAACATTTTAAATTAGGTCCAGCAAAGTTTTTTCAAAGAGGTGAAAGCATTGTCTCCTCCAGTGAGCACCTCTCTGTCCTCTTCAGCTCCCTTGATTTAAAAGTTGGTCCCTCTTGAAATGTTTCTCTTGCACTTTGTTTATTTGAGGTTGATAGACTGGGCATCAGGCCCAGTGCAATGTGATTTTGGCTATTGCATCCCCATTCTACTGAGAAGGTTATCATCATGTTGTCTAAGACACCTTACTATGACAATTACCGGGCCAGGTGCACACCCATACTCACCTGACCCCACCCAACCCTCCCCACCCCTTTCTACTTCAAATTGCAGAAAGGAAGCCGGTGCTCCCTCCCATTCCATTGAGACAAGAGTTTGTGACTCTATAGCATAGCAAAGTAGATAGTTGGCCAGTATCTAGATAATTTGATTGGATAGGCAAAATGTTTGTATAATTGTGTACTACAACAAATCTGTGAGTCTCAAGAACATGAAATATACCCCAATTGCTCATAATTGCTCCTGAGTTCTATAAACATAGGCTGCTTTTACAGCAAATTTGCAGCCCTAATTATGTTTTACATAATCTAATGCATTCATATTAGTTTGTATTCTCTAAGCTTATTCCAGACCAAAGGTATGTTGTCTGGTAGGCCAGAGAGGACAATTGACCACAGGTGATCATCAGGGTAGAGTTGAAAGCCAGCAATAAAGAGACTTCTGGCCAAGATGGAGGCATAAGTAGATATGCTTTGTTTCCTTGAACAGCCAATAGAAGGATAACAACAAATTTAAAAATAAAAACAACCATAACTGCCAGAAAATCGAACTGTATGGAAGTCTGCCAACCAAGGAGTTAAAGAAGAAACATTCATTCAGACTGGTAGGAGGGGCAGGGATTGGGCAGCTGGAGCAGAGAGGACACAGGGCAAGGCGGTGGCTGGAGGACCAGGATATCCCACATCCACACGTGGATAAACCGAGAGTAACAACTTGGGAGTGAGAGAAACCACGTAACCCAGGGTTCCAGCATGGGGAAATAAAGCCTCAACACCTCGGACTGGAAAAACCTGTGGGGGTTGTGGCAGCAGTGGGAAAATTTCCCAGCCTCACAGAAGAGTCCATTGAAGGGGCCTACAGGATCCTAGAATGTACACAGGCCCACTCACCAAGGAATCAGCACCAGAAGGGCCCAATTTGCTTGTGGGTGGCGGGGGAAGTGACTGAAAGCCAGCCGAGAGCTGAGCAAGTGGCATTATTCCCTCTCAGACCCCTCACCCACATACAGCGCCACAACACAGCAAAGTGGGTTTTCCCGACCTGGAGAAGACCTAAGCCTCCGTTCCTTACAATGTAACAAGTGTGCTGAGACAAAGAAATATAGCCCAAAAGAAAGAACAGATCAAAGTTCCAGAAAAAGAAATAAGTGAGGAGGAGATAGCCAGCCAATCAGCTGAGGAGTTCAAAACACTGGTAGTCAGGATGCTCACAGAAATGATTGAGTACAGACACAAAATAAAGGAAGAAGTGAAGGGTATGCAAAGTGAAATAAAGAAAAACATACAGGGAACCAACATTGAAGGGAAGGAAATGGACTCACATCAACAATTTGAAACAGAAGGAAGATATAAACACTCAATTAGAACAAAACGAAGAAACAAGAATTCAAAAACATGAAGAGAGGCTTAGGAACCTCTTGGACAACTTTAATGTTCCAACATCCGAATCATAGGGGTGCCAGAAGAAGAAGAGGAAGAGCAACAAATTGAAAGCTTTTTAAAAAAATAATGAAGGAAAAATTCCCCAATCTGGTGAAGGAAATAGACTTCCAGGATATCCAGGAAGCTGAGAGAGTCCCAAAGAAATTAGACCCAAGCAGGAACACACCAAGGTACATTATAATTAAGTTACCCAAGATTAAAGATAAGGAGTGAATCTTAAAAGCAGCAAGAGAAAAGGAGACAGTTAACTACAAAGGACTTCCCATAAGACTTTCAGCTGATTTCTCAAAAGAAACCTTGCAGGCAAGAAGAGACTGGAAAGAAGTATTCAAAGTCATGAAAGGCAAGGACCTATATCCAGGATTACTCTACCCAGCAAAGCTATCATTTAGAATGGAAGGGCAGATGAAGTGCTTCCCAGATAAGGTAAAGTTAAGGAGTTTGTCATCACCAAGCCCTTATTATAGAACATGTTAAAGGGACTCATCTAAGAAAAAGAAGGTCAAAACTGTGAACAGTAAAATGACAACAAACTCAAACTATCAACAACTAAGCCTAAAACAAAAACAAAAACAAAAACAGCCCAGACTGGTGTGACTCAGTGGATTGAGCACGGGCCTGTGAACCAGAGAGTTGCTGATTCAGTTCCCAGTCAGGGCACATGCCTGAGTTGCAGGCCCGGTCCCCAGTAGGGGACACATGAGAGACAACCACACATTGATGTTTCTCTCTCTCTCTTTCTCCCTCCCTTCCCTTCTGTCTAAAAATAAATGAATAAAATTATTTAAAAAAAAAAACAAGCAAACAACTAGAACAGGAGAATGGGGGGCGGGGAGGTACAGGGCATAGATGGCAGGCACAAAATAGACCGGGGGAGAGGTTAAGAATAGTATAGGAAACGGAGAAGCCAAAGAACTTACATGTACAGCCCATGGACATGAACTAAGTCCAGGCAGAGGAATGCTGGTGGGATGGGGCTGGCAGGGCAGAGGGAATAAAGGGGAGAAAAAAGTGGGACAACGATAATAGCATAACCAATAAAATATGCTTTAAAAAAACAGGATAAAAAAGAGAAAAGTTGGCAATAATAATAAAGACCCACCACTGACAAAATAAAAGGAAAATTGCAACATTTGGTTTGGAAAACAGTGTGTGTGTGTGTGTATCTAAGTTACATTCCTGGTTTCAGTGAAGAGTTTGGTCAGACCCTTAACCTGACTCTAGAAGGCAGGCTTTGGAGGTGAGCGATTGTAATAACACACCGCAGGGGTGTGGACATTAGCCAATAGACATGCACCTCTGGCTTCACACCAAGACCTGAGGTGGAGCCGGAGCCTGGACTTGTCCAGGCGGTTCATACCTTCAGCAGATAGAGTCTTGCTACAGAATTGAATCGCACTAACAATGAAACTTACTAGGAAAAAAAAATAAAATAAAATGCTTTACATGTTTAAATGCATTTCCAAGTATTCATGCCCCAAATATTTAGACTCTGAGCTGACTGGGCCAAGAGGCCAAGCTTCCTGTGCATGCTGGATGGTGCCAACAATCTCTGCAAGATCAGCAAACATGTAGCAACTTAAAATATCATACTCTTGGAGCCAAAAAAATAATTCCTCAGGTACTGCTCCAGGAAATCAGCTAGGTGCCTCTGTGCAATACTCTCCTTCATAAGGCCTACAAGATTCACTTTTTGATGTGTAATAAATTCTTCCAGAGGCATCCATCAGAGCAGGGTCTGTACCCACTGTGAGGTTACGAGGTAAACAGGACTGGGAATGGAGATTCAGGAGTAGAAATGGGTAGGAGGAAAAGGAAGGCAGAGGGAGAGAGATGTCGAAAGAGCAACAAACTGCCTATCGAGGGAACTGGCGGGCACACAAGGCTTCGATGCCTACACCAAGTCTTCAAGAGGATGGTGTAGGGGGTTTATGTTTGTTTTTCAGGGAAGGAGGAGAAGAGGGCAGTAGTGGCAGAGATCAGTTTTCTTCTGCACTTCAGTGTCCCTAGATTCAGTAGTCCTGTACTTTGTACTCGTTTCCCAGGCATTTCCATTCCAAAACTTCCTCTCTTTCAAGCCTCCACAGCACAAACAACTCATAGCGCTGTCAGCTAGCTCATCTAACTCTAGAGTTGAGAGTTTAGCCATCTCATCTTTATCTAGGAAGTGTCGCAAAAGAAAATAAATGCCTTTAATGTGAATTTAGCGTTTAGAATATTGTATCAGTACTGAGTTCAGTTTTCCCATGGACTAGGGGAGCAGCGAAGTCAAATCTTACATGCATTTAATTTTTGTAAGTTCAGTTACATGACAGCGCAGGGAGAGAGGGAGACAGGGAGAGAGAGAGAGGACATTGGTTTTAATAAGCACGTGCCCCAGAGTGAGCAAGAGACAGGAGCAATGACTCTGTTCTGCTGGGTTTTTCTCTATTCCCACAAACCATCCACTGTGCAGTCTTGTACTGAAAATACACATTTTTCAAATACTTGACTCCAAAATTCAAGCTAGCTGCTTCACCGATACTCAAACAAGAAAACAGCCATGTGCTCCCCTGAGGGAGGGAAAAGTGGCTGAGAAACAGCATGCCAGCCTCTGACATGGCACATCCCGAACAGAAGTTCAAGGGCAGTTTTGATTTTCTGTGACCTTCATCTTGTGGCTGACTTAGAACCTAGTCCCCACATCAGGCACACCTCTTCTGAATGACTACCCCTCGGCAAATGGAAAATGTTTTTAAACTGAGGTCATTTTTCGGATGTCAGAATTTGTACCCAAACTAGGAACTTGGCTGTCCCAATCTCAGTGTTCAACTACAAGACACGCCACAATGTCTTTCACCTTCTTCTTAGTTTGGGTACAGAATGGTCCACAAACGAAAGGTATGAGAGACAGAGCCATTCATTCATTCATTTTTTTCTTCCATCCATCAGATATTTGCAGAGTGTCAACAATGTATGGGGCACAGGATTCCACGGCGGGCTACCTGCTGAATGACTAGTCCAGAGGCCTAGTCTAGGCTTAGCTGTGCTTAACTGGCCTTCTGACACTAGAGGAAGGGCAGACACATATGGGTCTCAACTGCTTATTTGATCAAAAAGCTGAAAAAGTTGTGTCCAATAAGTTATAAAAGTCTGCAGTAATGCTATTCTGTGAAATTGAGTTAGAATATTAGTGTTTTCTAAAAAACTAAAAAAAATGTCTAAAATAAAGTTTCTTTGAGCTACTTTATTCCTTACAAGCTCTTTGCCCTGCACAGCCCTCGTCCTCCATCTTTGCCTTTCCCAGTCACCCTCAGTGTTCCCTCCCCGCCTCCCCCTCACAGTTTGTGGCCAACCCCGCCTCCCCGCAGGCCCCTGGAGCACCCAAGCAAGGACGCACCGGCAACACGGGGGATTTCCTCCTCGGTTGTGCTCCCGTGGGGCCTTGTTGTTCAGGCCCACTCAAAGTGATTCAGGCGTCAGTGTTTTGATCAAAGGTGGTGATAACCATGTTGTGGACAAAAGATATGGAAATAGATCTCTCAGAAGATTAATCATACTTTCGGATTGTGCAAATGCTTCATTTCCAGTGACTGCAGCACTTGTCATGTGCCGGCCTGCACAGAGACCCGACCGCACCGAGTGGCTGCATGCGGCAGGCTCACGGCTCCAGCCCCGGCTGTCTTCATTCGGTGGAACCTAAAAACGAATGGGAAAGCACGTGGTTACTCTAAGGGCAGAAAATACTCCCATACCATGCTGGAATATCTGTGATATTACACCAGGGAATGCCAACTACCTAGTATTTTATGCAGTCAATAAATACATATTTGAAGAAGGCCTACTCAATAAATAGTTGTGCTTAATTCACTCCCTGAGCTTAAGGAGAAGACAAAAAGTGTCACGTTTCCTGAAATTTGGGGAAATCTGGTGGAAAACCAAAACACCTGAATTTGAATCCCACCTTCGTCACTTGCTGTGTATGTGATTCCAGGCAAGGCGCGCTGTCAGTCTGAACGCTCTGTTCCCACAGGGACGTTGACAACTCCTGCTCCGTCTTCCTAACAAAATGTCGGTGAGGAGAAACTGATGGTGTGTGAGAAAAGGAAGACGGTGTTACACTGGTCTGATGCTTAATTACCAAGCACTTCACATATATTTACTCATTTCATTCTCACAACAGCCCCATTTTACAGAAAACTACAGCACTGAGAGGTTAAGGGACTTGTTAATAAAAGGTGGAACCGGCGTCAAACCAAGGGAGAAGCCATGCACTTTCCCCTCGTCGTGACCAATCACACAAAAGCTGCCACTAGGAATGTTCAATGCTCAAGGTGGGGGGAGTCAATGACGCACAGGGAGGTGGGGGAAGATAAATGTCTGCAATACTTTTTAGTGTACGTTAATATGATGAAGATGACTTTGCTAGGTTAATAGCATTAAAAATCACATTTTGTGATTTCCTTATAAAGTGATATGTTTTTTGACTTATTAGGCTTACAAATATCTTGTACTTATACAACACTCCCACATTTCCCTCTTGAATTTGCATTCCCGCTAATTAAAATCATTCTTTAACATCCTGACACCACAAATTGGGGGACTCAAGGGAATCCAGCATCGCTTGCTTTCTGCCTGCTTCTATGACGCAGGCAAAAACTTGAAAACCAAAGACACCAGCAACCTTCCAGCAAACAAAGGCAGGCATTATGTTTTCTGCACTTAAGAGCTTTTGCTCTGCCAGGCAGATACAGAGAACACTCATCTCCTTCCAACTCCCAAATCTCTCGACTTCCTCTTTCTCCTTCTCTGTTTGAGGCCTTTTGAGTGAAATGGCCAATGAGCCCCTTGTTTCAAATCTCTGCAGGAACAAGTGGATGCTACTCTCAGTGTCCACTAAACTCTAAGTCCTTTGAGGATACAGGAAGA
>PVKM010018397.1:0-25067 GCA_004027735.1 Carollia perspicillata
GTTGAGAACATTCTCAAAACTGAAGAACATACTCCATACTACAATACAGCCCCAAAGTTTCATATGCTGGTATTGCTATTTGTTGTGGTAGAGTAAATTCAGGGTTTTTCATATAAGTATGTTTAACATCCATTCTTCATGGAAACACCCAAATCAGGCCTTTGCGGTCTTCCCCTTTCTTATGTAACAGCTCAGAAACTGTTGGGTCAATCTGCTGGAAACAAACTCAGCTCCTCAACATGAATCATTGTAATCGAGTAGACGAAAGTAGCTCAAGGTTTGCAACCAGGCTGTACTGCCCCCTAAGCGGACACCTAGCAGTGTCTGAAGGCAGTTGTGGATGTCGTAACTTGGAGGAGTGTGCTCCTGGCATCTATGAATAGAGACCACGGATGCTGCTGAACATCATACGCTACACAGAACAGCCCCACAACAAAGAATTATCCGGCCCCAAACAGCAAGTGTTGAGGCTGAGTACTCTGCTCTGGAGCAATACCTGCCCAAGTCTGGTCACATTTTAGGACACTGCCCATCAGCAATACAGTAAGGCGGGGAACGCAACACACTTCCCTATGTAACCAGGTCCCTGAACACACACGATCAACAGCAGTGGCCAAAACGGCAAAGATTTATGAGTGGGGTTAATAGAAGACCTTCGGGTTGACCACTGGTAAGCCTCAGCTCCTCCTAAGGTGTCAGCAAGATTCCCTTGGCCCCCTTCTGATCCCACCTGCCTTCATTCAAGCAGCAGCTGAATCCCGGGCACTTCTTGCTGCCTTCACAATTCCTCTGACATAATCCCCGCCTTTTCTAGGCCTAGTGCCCCGGATCTCTCTAGCTCAGGCCCATCACCATCTGTGAAAACCGCTGACAATTTCCAACTGGCCTCTTCTGTAGGAAATCCACCCCACCCACCGTCCCGTATTAGGCGAGCTCATCAGCTCGCACTTGGTGCCTGATGCGAGCAAGACTCCAGGCTCAGCCCACAAGAAATGAGGGCCCCTAGGGGTGCTGTGAGGAGCCAGGGAGAAATGGATAGAGAATGCTCGGTATGATACACCCTAAGCACGCAATTAACATGAGCTACTGTGGTTGTTATCAGAGACACCAGGCTGACCAGATGCTTCCACGCTCACTGGGAAACCGTCGCAGGGAGTGCGTTAGTTTCCCGTTGCTGATGTGACAAACTGCTACAAACCAAGTGGCTTAAAACATCACCAATGTGTTATCTCACAGCCCTGGAGGTCCAACGTCTGAAATCAGTTTTATTTGGCTACGTCGGGGGGTCAACAGGGCTGGGTTCCACCTCCAAGCTCTAAGGAAGACTCTATGTCCTTGCCTCTTCCAGCAGCTAGAGGCCGCCCGCATCCATGCCTCACGGCCACGTGACTCCCAACATCTGCTTCTGCTGTCACATGTCCTCTTCCGACTCTGACCCTCCGGTTTCCCTCTTGTAAAGACCCTTGTGATTACACTGGGCCCACCAGATAATCCAGGATAATCACCTCATGTCGAAATTCGTAACTTAATCCCACCTACAAATGTTATTTGCCATGGAAGGTAACTTATTAACAGGTTTCAGAGACTGGGAAATGGACATCTTTGGGGGGCCATTGTTCTACCTACCAGAGGGAGGGGTTAAACATCAACAATGACTGCGAGGTAAAAATAACCAGTGGGTATAACACCATGCAAGGCACAGAGACCTATGTAGCCAAGGGAGGGCTGAACTCTGGAGTTGGACAGACACTGCCCCTCACTGGCTATGGGAAGCAAGGTTACTAAGTCACCCTCCCTTGGCCTAGTTTCATCACCTGTCCACCTACACTTGGGCAGCCATTGTGGGCTTTCAGTAAAAGCATCCACGCAAATGCCTAGAGCACTTAGCACATGGTAAGCACTCCACATATGTCGACCATAACCACAGACCCAAGGGATTCCAGTGGGGGAAACTGGGAGGCAGCAACAGCATGGTGAGGCCTCAGGGAGAAACACACCAGCGCGCCGTAAGCCCCACGGAGGTAGGGACCTGCCTGCTGGTACACACCATGGAGTCCTGAACCCTGGGAGAGTGCCTGAGATGGAGAGGCTGTGCACCAGGGAGCGGAGGGAGGAAGGGACGCAGGGAGGGAGCAGGGGTTGGGCAGTTGGGTGGAATAGTGGACGTTCCTGGTCAAAAGGCACAGCTCAAGGCCCTGTCCTTTGACTGTGGCCCTCCAGTGAGGAATGAAGAGTTTAAACAGGACAGACCTAGCTCTTCCACCCCCAACGCTGCAGGATTCTAAGTTATGTGTGGTCTTGCCGGAGTCTTACCTCCCTTACAAGGACTCCGGGACAAACTCTCTGATCCCCTCATTTACTCTGAACACACTAAGCACTTCCTCATCTCCACCACTTTTCTCACGTTCCCACTTTTCTTCTCTAGCACTGAGAAAACACGAGAAACCCTAAATCCGAGGGAGGAGGGATGAGAATAAAGATCCCCTCAGGCTCAAGTGAGCCCTCCCTCCGTTTCCTGGAAGCCAGCACCAGCTGATAATACCACCTGGTAACTAGCATTGTCTTCATTTTCTTTGTCTCTTATCTCCCAGACCAAGTCTCCACCTACCATCCCAGCACACAGGAGGCCAAGAATCTCTGTAAATAGTTCTTCATTTTACTGGATTTAAAGGGGAATAACTGAACTCAGTAGAATTTAACTCTGCTTTTATTCCATCAGATTAACTTTATTTTAATTTATTGGAAAGGCAGCCAACATTAGCAAAAGGACCTGCGCTAGAAGCAGCTTGCCAGGCTCACCAGGTGACCTTTAACATGTCACTTGACCCAAGGGCTCCTCAAGTAGAACCTACCAGAGAAGGTGAAGCACATTATTTCCACTTCCAAAATCAGAGTGAAAGGGGAGAAAAGGAAACTTAGAGATTTCCAAACATCCGGGAGCTATTTTTGGAAATGAATGACTTTTCCATTCACTTAAAAAAGAAAAGGAAGGAAAGAAAAGGAAAGATATTAGACCAAGAACAGACCAAGAAGTGATTGTTGATCTTCTAAGTGGAAGAACATTCTTCTAGGATCCCACCCCTATGTCCTTAAAATTAAGACACTCCCCCATGTTCATATAAACACTACCTGTAAGTGGAAAATGGAGAAATCATTACTTGTTTATCAGAGTTTCTGTAATCCCAAAATAAACTCTGTGGGGTAAATATAGTAAACATCTTATTAATAAATACTAAACAAGGGTTCCAAGAAGGGAGCAATCAATGAGTCACCTGGCTCTGATCAGCAGGGCTCCAACCTGGCAAATTCCTGAACCAAGGATTGTTTTCTCCTTAAGGCACTAGCCTGTCCAAAGGACTTTTAACATACCACAGAATTCCTTCACGTGACGCAGGTCAAATCCAACACGTGAACAAATGGGTCCCTAAAAGCTTCTGCCACGGTGTCATCTGGGCCTTCCACCAGCATCACGATCATTTTTATACTCTGCTTCGATCGCAAATGTGGTACGGTCCCCATCCTTCGGCTGCTTACGCTCGGCATTTCCAGTAGTGTGCAATAAACACTGAGCTAGCTAGGGAGCCCTGGCCAGGTGGTTCATTTGGTTGGAGCATTGTCCCATACACCAAAAGGTTGTGGGTTCGATTTGAGGGCAGGGCACATACGTAGGTTGCAGGTTCAATCCCCAGTCAGGGCAGGTACAACCAATCGATGTTTCTCTGTCACATGGATACCTCGCTCTCCTCTCTCGCTCTCTTTCTCTCTCTCCCCCTCCCTCCCTCCTCCTTCCTCTCTCCCTCTAGAAGGAAATAATCAATAAACATATCCTCAGGTGAGGACATAAAAAAATATATATATATAAATAATAATAAATAAAAATAAAAATAAATGACCTAAGGTAAACAGAACAAAGTTTCAACCACCCAGTCCCTCTACAGGATAATACCAACATAACCCCGAAGGAAGCGCACGTACACATATACAGCCATGGAAGGCAATGAATTTTTCCAAAGGAAGCAAGAATGTTCTTCCCATATTTTCCGCCTAAATGGTAGCTACCTTTTTATAAAGTGGTCATAGAACTCTGAGTTCATATATGTAGTACACACATGTGCCACTCATGTAAACCACATAAGACTCACCCACAGAAACTACCAGGCACAGAAATGGTGAATTAACTGTTTTTTAAGAAAGTTTTTGGGTACAATCCCCAAAACTATGAGAGTTATACTCACAGTGCTGATCTGCAGAGATACTAAATTTAAACCTAAGGTGGGCTGATCATCAAACTAAAAGAATTCTGTTTTGAAAATAGTGGGATGTTTATAGCCACATCTGTAAAGATGTTTCCTTAGGCTTGCGACCTCTTTGTTGTGACTTGAAAAAGAAAGTACAGCTACAATAATTCACCAACACGCCCTGAGCTGGCAATATCAAATGCTGTTAAATACAACAATGAATGGAATGAATAGAAAACTCTAGAAGAGATTGTTTACCACCCTTGGCCCTTGGTTACTTTGCTCACAGCAGTATATATTTTATGCTATTACAGTTCATGCTAAATTATATATGAAGTGTTTTCAGTCAGCAACAATTTGCACCTAACCTACTACATTGAAATTCCTCCATAATTTCAATTTCATTTTTCATTTTCTTTAAAACCCTATTTATTTGCCTTTCTCCTGTCAGTTCTCTCCTTGGGAGCGGTTTGGGGGAAAGCCCTCATTTCTTGAACATTGTTTTCTGATTGTGTGAATCAAAAGCGACTCAAAGGGGGTTTTAACTGTGAGATGCACATGGAGAAAACATGCTCCAACACAGTTTATCCCGTATAATAAAACAATTCCAACTTTAAAGGACACCCAGTCACCTATAAAAATCGGCAGGGTTCTGTTTTGAAAGAAGAAGAAGAAGAATGACTATTACACCATTTACACCCTTCAGAGACTCCCCTTAAATGTTTGTGGCTTGCCGAACATTCCATACATATTTCGGGCAAGGTATTATGGGAGCTGAAGTGCAAGCTGTCCCCTGCTGAATTTTCACTCACTATAAAAACAATGTCTCATAAAAGTATACACATGTTTTTACTTTACAAAAAATGTAAAATATCCACTTTTGTTCACTCAAACGACACTTTTAGCATTAGAAACAAGACTTTTTAGTATATGTGCTGCCGAGGCAAGTGCTGGAAACAAGACTTTTTAGAAATCTCTTAACATAAGCGATGTCTGCAAACGGGGAGCATGTCATTGGGTAACACACTTCTGGAAGGAGAGACACAGGAAACGTGCGTGAAATGCGCGGAAAGGAGGATTCTCGAAGCTGACTTGTGTAGGATCTGCTTACCTATGTCCTGGCTCATACCATAAAAAGGGCAATTCTTACGTTTACACTTTTCATCATGAATCCCCGCTCCCATGTAACCACAACTGTTTTATATTACCCTCATAAAATGAGCCTTAGCCTTTTCTAAGCAAAACGGTATTTTTAATTGGTTCATTTTCCAGTTGTTTGGGTTTTTAACACACATACAGCATAAAAGGGCACCACATTCCAAGCAGTTCTAGCAATTCCAGAACCATCCAAGGCTTGATCAAACAGCTGTGGCTCTGGCCTTTGGTTAAAATTATAATATGATCTCACCTGATTTTCAAAATAACTAAGCATCCTTTCAACCCATAAAACTGTGCCAGCGGTATCTAAGCTTCTGGGTTCAGAGTTTGCAATGTTCAGAGAGAATATCAGGGAACCACAATCCTTTTGCTTTGTTTTGCTTTGTTTTGTTTTTCCCTATCTGAACCCAGAGAAATAGTCAAACAATAATTCAGCAGCTTCCCTCCTCCAGCGTTTATTTTCAAACGCTAGTGCCATGCAGCGCTGCCTTTCCTGTGCAGGTAGGAGGAAGTAGGCGCAGTGTCACCACTCTTGGCCTTTTCGAGTCTTAAAATCACTGGGAAACCCAGAGTGTATTTCCTCTCTGGCACCCAAGCAATGGACAGGAGCTGCTACAAACAGGACAAGATATCACATAACCACTGGAAACGCTCAGGTTCAACACAATTCCCAATCCCACGAAAAATGCATCTCTCCAAAGGCAGCTGAACCATTGAGAGAGTTTAAGAAAAGCATCATCGTTACATGAACATAATTAAATGCAAGAATCTGGGTTTTGTTTTTTTTTTTACTGCATAGGATTTATTTACATAAATAATAAGATAACATAGTGCCCTATTCATATCTTGCACAAAGAGGAAACCTAAAATCCAACTCTTGTTTTTCGGTTTTTCCAAAAGCATCTGGGTCTAATCATAATCCATTCTGGCCACAATACACAAGGCCGTTTCAATCAGAGTTCTAACTCGATGTTTAAGGCGCTACAGAGTACTCTAACCATCCCAGTTCGGGAAGAGGCTCTCCCGACTCGCACAGAACTGGGAACCCCGGAGGTGTCCCGACTGGCAGCAGTCTTTGGACGGAAACGAGGGTGAGCCCGCCAGACAAGGAGCCCACACCACCAAGCTAGGGCGCACGTTCGTGCTCCAAGGTGACAGCTCATCTGGCCATCGCGGGGCCGGAGCGCCTGTGGGGCCACAGCCGGGGGTGGTGGGCCGCAGAGGCCCGGCAGCGATGGGCGAGGCCGCGGCGGAAAAAGGAAAAGAGGGCCATCCGTCAGCCCCGGGAGAGGAAATTCCAGGCGCCCAGCTCCCAGGCGCCGGTCAGCGGGTGACGTGAGGGAACCCAGTCAGTGTGTCCGCCGTGGCGAGGACCGGGAGGAGGCTGGAGCTCCGCGTTGCGGGGCTCGAAGCCGGGAGAGGAGGCGCCTCGATCCTCGGCCAGAGCCCCGGAGATGGGGGCGTGTGGACTCCCTGATCGTCGCCCAGACCCGGAGACCTCCCTGTGTCCTCGCGCCTCTCCCAGAGCCCACGGAACGGGACGTCCGGAACGGGGCCCGGGCCCGCACCCCTGTCGGCGCCCTTACCGGTCTCGGGGGTCGATCCACGACGTCTGGCGCGTGTTGTGGTCGATGTAAAAGACGCGGCCGTCGTAGTCGCGCGCCTCCTCCCAGCCGGCGGGCAGCGGTAGCTCGGAGCTCTCCCGGGCCCGCAGCGGAGCCCCGGGGGGCGCAGTGGGCGCGGAGACCACGACGGGGGTCACGGGCTGCGGCGGTTCCCGCGGGCACTGCGCGGACGACGGCGGCTCCCGCGGGGCCTCGCGCGTCTGTACCCGCCGCCGCCGGCGGCCGCCGCTCAGCCACGGCATGACGGCGCGGGCCCCGCCGCCGCCCGGCCGCCCCGCGCGCGCCGCCTCCTCAGCCAGCACTAAGGCCCGGCGCCCGAGGCGCGGGGGCGGCTGCGGGGAGCCGCCCGCCGCGCCCGGTGCATCCTCCGCCCGGCGCCGGTGTACCGGCGCCCACCCGCTGCTGGCTGGTCCGGCGCGTCGCTGTCTGCGCTGCCGGTCTGCTCCGCTCGGGTCGCTCGGGTCGCTGCTGCGCGCAGAGTCACAACTCTGGTGTTGCCGCTGCCGCTGCTGCCGGCGACTCCTCAGTTCCCGCGGTGCGCCCGGCCATCTTCGTTCCTCGGCGCAGCCCGGCGGCGATGGGCGGGGCGCTCGTAGGCCCCGCCCCGGCCCCGCCCTCGGTCCCGCCCCCTCCTGCTCCGGTCCCAGGCCCGCTGCAACGCCTTCCATCTCCCACAGCTGCTCCGCCTCCATTCTCCCCCGGGGCTCCTCCGCTCTCCCCTCCTCTACCCCCAGCCCCCACCCCATGCGCCGCTTCTCCTCCTCCGCCCAGGCCCGCTGCTCCTGCTCCCCCCACCCGCTGCTACTTCTCCCCGCCAGCGCCCCGCGCGCTCCTCCCTCTCCCCTCCCGCTCCACCACCTCCTCGGGCCTCGCTGGGAAACCGCACGGGGGCCAGGATGGGCGCCACCGCGTCCGTCCGCCCCCGGGCCACCGTGGAGAGGAAGGGGGGCCGGGAGGACGGCGTCCCACCCGGGCTGCAGGCGCGGCCTGCCTGGGGCTGACTCCTGGGGCGCAAACAATTCCCGGGGGAGAGGGCGGTCACCTCGCTTCACCCACTGCCCGAAGCTTAGGGTCCTCCGCTCTGTCCTGTTGGGGTGGGGGGGTGGCCTGTGCCCTGGGTCTTCCCAATATCCAAGATGATCTCACGAATGTGAGTAAAGCCCCTGAGGGGGAAACCAGTGGAGCTAGAGGAGGAAACCCAGGCCAGTCTTCTTGGGTGGGGCAGGGACGACTACCTGGAAGTGGACAGCTGGGCAGGTGGCCCCTTCGTGTCCCTGTCAGGAGAGCCCCAGAAGGACTCATTCTGAATCGCCACTATGAGCCAGGCCCCCTGACCTGCCTGCCCTAAGCATTTCCACCTTCCAGTCTGGAGGATCCCATAGTTTGAGTAGAGACCCAAGTAGGCCCCTGCTGGGGAGGAAGCCAGGACAACTCCTAAAACGTGAAACCTCAATGATAATTTATGTTCCACTCACATCTCGTAGCTGGGAAACTTGAAATCCAAAGTTAGGGTTCTCTCCTGCTCCAAAACCCCCAGCTACTTAGTGCTGCAGATCCCTGGCCACGAGACTTAATGTCAGGAAATGCAGGAAACTATCGGGGAGGTTATAAAACTGTTACAGTGACACAAAACTATCTAGCAAAAACTCCAACAGGGATCCGAACTGAGATGCACAGAGAAAGAGACTAGAGGGAAGCTGTCCAAAATGCGCACAGTCACTTGCATTCTTTCAGAGGAATGATTTTTTTAAATTATTTACCTTCCAAATTGTTTGTAAAATGGTAATATTACTTTTAGAAGGGGAAAGTTGTTTTTATAAAGGAAGAATGTGAAGGCATGGAAACTGCTCATTGGGACATATCCAAGGAAGGCCTTTCCTCCCCTCCTCCCACCACAACACAGAAACTCCCTTGCTGCCCGAGTATCTGCACCCCCCACCCCTCCTGTTATATGCCGGAAATTCCATCACTGGAGTCCTTTGAGTGAAACCTGGACGGTTATGAAATGTCCAAGGGAAAGTGGGGAGAGTATCAAAAAACCAAATACTTGGTGATTGTGTAGTTCCAGGGAACGCTCTGACAGCCGCCCTGCTGATCGGCATGATTTATGGCCCAAAGGGCTGCCACTGCCTTCTCTTCCCCTCTCTTCCCGACCCCCTGCAGACACCTTACTACCTGACATGGCTCTCCCAGGCATCATGTCATCTCAGAATGTCACAGATCTGGGCGCGCTCACTGGAAATTGCCCTGAATGGGGCTGGAGCATATTGGAGTGCAGCCAGCATCTACAGAGGAAGATGGAAAGAGAGGGAGAACACCCCCACACAGCAACAACTCCCAACTCCCGGAAGAAAAGGCAAGCCAAGAAGCATCAGTAAAGAGGAAGGGGCCCTAGCCAGGTTAGCTCAGTTGGTTAGAGCATCATCCCCAGTACACCAAGGTTGTGGGTGTGGGTTCGATCCCCAGGCAGGGCACATACAAGAATCGACTAATCAATGCATTTAAACGTGGAACAACAAAGCAATGTCTCTCTTTCTCTCTCCCACGCTCCACATCCCCCGAAGCTCCATCCATTAGGAGCTGAGGCCTTTCACTGAGAGTGACAGGTGTGATGCAGTCATTCAGACTGGCAGCAAGGATGCACTGCAGACCTACTGTGTACAGGCATTGTGCTGGTGTTGGGGTGCTGCAGAGAACTGGACAGAGTCTGTGCACTCCCCACTGCCCAAGTCTGGGACTACACAAAGAAATAAGCGCTTATGACTTTGACTTGTCTACAGATGAAGCCAGGGTGCCAACCTCAAATTGGAGACTCGGGAGGCCTTGTGAGACCACAAAGAAGGTGTCTCAGATGAGAAAACCAAGGCACTGGGGCTCGGGTCTTCAGATTCCTGAGTTCTGAGCCCTTATTCCTCCGCACATGGAGCTGCTGTCATCAAACACTTGTCAGTTTGCGTAGGAAATGCAGCGCCCCACCCAGATCCCCTTAGCTGGGGCTGCACCCTTTCAGAGGATTACCGGTGGCTGACAGATGTCTGAAATGGTCCCCCCACCCTGCAGGGACCCATTCTGCCCTGACAGCCCAACTCCCCTGCCCCGGTAAGTCAAACACTAGTACATTTCGTACTCCAGAGCTGCCAAGGGCTACGGTGGCTTTGCCAGCTCCTCCCCACCCTAGCCTACCTCCATGCCCGCATCAGCCAGCATCCCCGATCAGTCGCTCACTCGCACAAGAACCCCCAGCTCACGTACTGCTTTGAGGAGGCCTGACGTAAGAAGACAGTCTGCTTTCCTGGCTCTCTTCCGAGCACTTAGCAAATATGAACCGTTTGATCATCAAAAGAACATCTACATACCTGTACCCTAATGGCACTTGCCTGCCAGAGATGACAGACTATAGATGTCACTGAAGAAGCTTTACCTGCAGCCCCTGGACCGCTCTGACGCAGATAAGTGAAGGAGGCTCATTGCATTTGTCTTCCGAAAATGAGCCAACTTAAAAGATGCCAGAACTTGGGGTGACCAAGGCCTACCTACTGGACCATTAATCCTTTTGATCTGTAATGTTTGTCCAGGTAGCTGCTGATTGTCCCTAAAGACCTGTGCAGGGCAGGTTGGGATGGAAGAGAAGCTGGGAAGGGGTAAAGGGTCTCTTAACCCCGCAGTTTTGCCATAAGTTGGGAAATCGTGTGCGCGTGTGTTAATTGTTAGGGAGAATAAGGCCTGTCTGTCTTATAGTCAAGTGGGGCTTTCCGTGTTGGACAAAAAACACATGCACACACAACACACTGTAGGGGAAGGAATCTTTAGTTTTAGCCGAATGCACAATTATGCATTCTTTATTGCCTCCATATGAAAACCTCAGCCTCACCAACGACAAAAGTACAAACATTGTAGTGACCTCTCCTCCCACCAAGATTTCTGATGGGAAAATGGCTCAGGAAAAATCTACTTGGGCTCTGGGTAATCGAGATGCAAATACTTGTCCTCCTCGCAGACCCTCTGGGAGATCCTTTGCAGAATATTTTCTTTAAATAATGCTTGTTAAGGAGTCAACCCAGCACGCTCCTTGCATGTTAAACAAGCAAGTACAGAGCTTGAAGAATTTTTTACTCTCAATTGGATTCGGCCTTTTCTCCCTGCCCCTCTTCCCAAAGGATAACCTTTGTTTTACAAAGGAAGGTACAAAATTGCATCTATACACATTCAATACTTGAGAGGCTTCTAGAAAGGAGAGCACCATGAAGGCTGCAATCATCATGTCTAAAATGAGAGAAATAAATACTGCCAAAGAAGTTCTTGCTTACTTGTGTAAACAATCAAGTGTTCTAGGAAGTGACACATTGGGTAATTCTGTACAATGTGCTAAGAGGAAAACGGAAATGGGCCAGATTGGGTCTGAAGAAGAAATGGCTCATTGTTTGGCATTCTTCAAATGCTGTAATAATTACTCGGTTATGGGCACTTCCCATGTATTTAAATAATGCAAATTCACACACTTGGGAGGAGATTAAATGTAATTCTTGCTAATTCCTGTCTTGCTGATTTAGGGACTGCAAAGGAAGAGAGAAATGCCGAGGTCCCTAAGTCCACACCTCTCCCCGCCCCCTCCCGCCAACCCTCAGTCTCAGGAATTGGAATGGGGAAGGCCCGGGGTTATTCCTGGAGCCTTTATTTCATGCCTTTATCTCTTTAACTTTAGACACGTATTTGACTTGTGATCGGAAGAGCCGTTGTTTAGATTTGATGTGTGGACGGGGAGACTGGGAGCACTTTTCTCAAATGGGACTTCCTTGATTTGTATAGATGCATCCCGTCATCTGGAGATGAAGGGTTTTTCTCATTTGGTAGTCTCCCACTGCAAAGAGATGCAGGGTATTCCGGAAGAGTCAGCTGTGTGGCTAAGCCAGGCAGTCTGTGTTTGGTCCATTTCAGTGTTTCATTCTGCTCTGCGTCGGCTTCTCAGAGCAGAGGTATGTCCTTGGAACCGGTCCACAGCCGTCATATTGTAGGCGGACTCCATTTGTACCTGGGTGATTAAAGTCCAGAATTAAAAAACGCTAGACCCATTTCTCTCCCAAATTTAGAACACTCCTAGTCGCCCGCTTCCTTCATGTCCAGGTCTCCTCTCCTAAAGCTACATTTTTACTTCTTTTCCTTCACAACCCGGGGGTTATGTTCAACAAAATGCTAACAAGCCCATTGGAAATGGATTCCAGGCAAACCGTCATTTCAGGAAGACACAGCTGCCATGAGCCAGCATACTACACAATGCTTCCTCCTGGCTGCGTTCTCTCCTGTTTAGGATTATGACTCTGGTCCCCTGGGTATTTGGAAAAACAGATTCTTAAACTGCAGACCTCTGCTTTCTGAGCCAAGCAGAGCAGCTTGGAAGTCTCAGGCTTACGGAAACAAGCAGGAGGATTTCGCCAACACAGAAATGAACAGTCTCTGGGTCATTAACAATTTTTTTTCATTTGATGACACTAGCATTATAAATTAGTCTCTTTTGTAGCATGAATGGAACAGTTTTGGAACACATGTAACCTCACTAGATCCTAGAGCAACAACCCGAGATGGTGGTTATATATCAGTGGTTGTCAACTGGGCGACTGTGGCCCCCCCAGGGAACATTTGGCAGTGTCTGGAGGCATGTTTAGTTGGCATGACTGAAGGGACGGGTCCTACTGGCATGTATTGAAGCTCAGCTACCCCATCTGAGCTCCAGAGTGGTCATGGTTCTCCAGAGAAACAGAGGCAATAGGGTGTGTGTGTGTGTGTGTGTGTGTGTGTGTGTAAATTTCAAGATTCAGTATAAGGAATTGGCCCACGTGATTCTGGAGGCTGACAAGTCCCAAGATCTGCAGTCAGCAAACTGGAAACCCAGGACAGCCGATGGCATAGTTCCAGTCCAAGGCTGGCAGGAAGAACTGATGTTTCAGTTCAAGTCCAAATGCAGAAAACACTGATGTCCCAGCTCAATCAGTCAGGTAGGAGCAGCTCCCCCTCACCCGAGGGAGAGGGGATCTCTCTGTTTGGTTGGGGCCTCCCACTGATCAAGTGAGGCCCGCCCACCTGTGCGATCCTTAGTCTACTGATTCAAAGGTTCGGCTCATCCAGAACCACCCTCGCAGATGCACCCAGAATCACATTTGACCCAAGGTCAGGTTGGCACATGAATGACCCATCCCACCCCCAACTCCATCACCAGCTACTCTGTTTCTAGGACTCGTTCTGCTCACAGAGTGGTTCATGCAACAGCAGCACAGTGGAGGAGCTCATTAAAGCCTGACCCCATTCGTTTGTGAAGCCCTGTATTACACACACAGAAGAGGGTGGGCATGTAGCAACCAAGAAAAGTGATTTGACAATACTGATTGAGAGAGCCATCTGGGTAGTGTTCTCACTACTCAACCTCATAATCAAGAGGGGCATGTATTTCAACTAAGAGGTACCAAGCCCTAGCTGTGCCACCCAGCAAACCCTCACACTCGTTCTGCAAAAGCACATTTAAGAACCTGGATCTGTTTGTCACTGAGCTGTAGGCCATGTCTCCATGAAGTTCAGCCAGACTTACCTAGCACGGAAGTGGAAATGGGCAAAAAGCCAGCTCCAAGCCAACCACACTGTAAGCAACGCTGGAGTTTTGCCTGATTGGATTTTCCTGGTGTCCCCACTCAGGACTGGCTGCATACTTTGGGGTCTATATTTTGTGGTACAAAATGAAAATATTGGCCCCTGTCTTGGTCCATGCGGGCTTCTTTCACAACATACCACACACTGGGTGGCTAAACAACAGAAATTTATTTCTCACAGGTCTGGAGGTTGGAAGTCTAAGATCTATGGGCTTCTATCAGGCAGGGCTGATAGAGGACCCTCTTCTGGGTCACACACTTCTGGTTGTGTCCCCACATGGTGGAAGGGGCAAGGGAGCCCTGTGAGGTCTCTCTTAAAAGAACATTGATCCCACCCTGAACAGTGTGGCTCAGTTGGCTGGCGCTCATCTGGTATGCCAAAAGGTTTCAAGTTTGATCCCCAGTCAGGGCATGGTATGGGAGGCAACCAATCCATGTTTCTTTCTCACATGGATCTCTCTCTCTCTCTCTCTCTCTCTCTCCCCACCCCATGTCTAAAATCAATAGGCATATTTTTTAAAATTTAAAAATAAATACGTAAAAGAACATGAATGCCGTTCCTGAGGCCCCACCATCATGACCTAAGCACCTACCAAAAGCTCCACCTCAGAAAGCAAGGCTGGGGAGGGCAAGGACTACTCTATAATTTGCAATATCCAAAAACGTACGTGCTCCTGTTGAAGTCATAAAAATAGGGACACTGAGACATGAAATGCCTCTAAGGAAGGAAACACCACCGCCTATGAGTCAGTTTTGCCCTAAGTTCCAAACCCAATCTTATCAAAGCATCTAGAAAGATTCTGGGGACTCTGAAGGCCTTCTTAGCAGATAAAGTGTATCTTAGGATTCTGGGAGAGCAAAGGTCTTCAGAGCTGGAGGGCAAGTACATATTTTGAGAACACGTAAATGCAAAATCCAGTCCAGGGGTCAGGCCGCCCATCCTACAAATGTCCCTGGGTACACGGAAGAGTCAATAATGGGTACAGCTTCAAACTAAGGGTCAGGGTCTTGAGGCCACCCCCTGGGAGGTAGAGCATTGTGGACATAGCAATCATTAATAGGCTTCAAGTGGTCCATTAGGGTCACTGACAAGAATCTAGCCAGGGGCCAGCCCAAATCCAGGGGTGTGTGGAGGCCAGTCACAGTATGGTGACTACCACCACGATGGGGGTGCCTCTCCAAACTCCAGGAGCATTTAGGAAAAGTACAGAAGCTTTCAGAGACTGAAAACTATAGGTTACACATTTGAGGCAAAGAAGGAATGTGTGCATGGTTGGCATTTTTTGCTTTTGTAAAGTTTCAAGGAATTTCTGAGCTTTGGAAACCATTATAAAGTGTATAATTGAGTAATTAGTATAAACTTGTGATTGTAGTTGAAAACTAATTTTATATAGAAGAGTAGAACATTTTAAGAGAACTTAAGTTTCACTATATTTATGAGTTTAATGTATTGGATTTAAACGTTGTTTGCATACTTGGGAGTGTTTTTGTTAATTGAGACAATCGAAGTGATTAAGAAGACAACTGAGTGTAGTGCGCTAAGAGTTTTAAATGTACTTGGAAATTCATGGAAGTGTTGAATTAACTAAGTTTGCAAGTGGAATCAAGTATTTTCCAAAGGCCCCTTAAAAGTCATTGCTATTGTTTGCTAGACTTAAAAATGAATTTTAAAGCAAAGAATAATGAAGATTCTAGGCTGAACTTAAAAGGTTAAAGAAAGACGAGGCATCTGAATTTGTGACTTAAATAAGTTGACTATGAAATTTGTAACACTAAATAAATCTTCTTGTGTGCATATACACACACCACTTTTGAGAGCTGTAATCACCACTTCCGAAGGGCAGTACAATGTCCAAATTACAGTGCTTACATTTAAAAAATATCACAAGTCCATCTTTGCAACCCTATGTCAATAATATGATCAAATACCAATATTGTTTATCAAATACATTCCACCCAAACTCAGAAACCTTGCTTAGCCCTCCAGAGTCTGCTCAAAACTGATAAGGTCTGATATGATTCGAGTTGCATTCCTCCTAAAGTGCTTGCATTTCTGGTTTTGTGCATGAACCTGAATCTAATTTTCTGCCCTTGTCATGTTCTCATCCATTTATAGATTTGTGTGTGTGCATGTGTGTGTGATTGGTTGTCATCTGAATACATTATTTCATCCCTAACTGACTGATTTATGTTTCTTATAAAGGACCAGCTTAACTCTAAGCCAATTTAACCAGGGGGTGTTTGCACCAGTGTGTGCTTTGGAAGGTACTGAACTCCAACTGATTGAATTACAATGTGGTCTGATTGTGCCCAACCACGGTGAGTGTCACACTCTGTGGCCCACAGAGCAGCACAATCAGGCCTCACTCCACACCTACAGAATCAGAAAGTGCTTTTTAACAAGAGCCCCAGGTGATTCCCATGCACATTAAAGTTTAGGAAGCATCGGTCCAGACCAGAGCTCAGGCAGCAGCACTGTTATGGTAATGCTGTGTTGCTTGAGTTTCACGCTCAGCAGAGTAGATCATGGCATTCATTTTCAATGAAAAGCTGACAAGTTCCAATTCCATTAATTCCATAAACTGTCTCTGCAAATTATTAAATTATGCGTGTATTTGTTACTGAGTTAGTGTAAGTGGCACTTGGATGGTTGGAACATAAACATGTTACATTAATGGGTCAACAGAAGTCTCCCATACCATGGAAGGGGCAGGGGATATGCACTATAACGGGTTATATCACCCCAGATAAAGTTCTGGGTGGATTCAAGAAGGTCACAAACGCAGTCCTATTGTTCATATCAAGAAAGAGGGTCTACTTGCCCTCGTGTTGGCTGAGCACACCTCGTGACTTACTTGCCCAATCTAAATGTTGGGTTAGACAACAAAATATTGTTGTTTAAGCCATTGATTTTGGAGGTGATTTGTTACACAGCAATAAACATCTGTCACAAATGCATAGACCTCTAAAACAGCAAACTACTTCCTAAGAGGAGCCCCTCCCCCTAACATGGGGGCAAGGGGAGGTAATAAGGATGGAAAGCAATGAAAGCTGAAATATAGAAGAACTAAGAAACAGAAAGCGAGAAAACGCAGAAGAAATATTGGCCTGTTTTGTCCTGGCCGGGTAGCTCAGTTGGTGAGAGAAGCATCCTGATACGCCAAGGTTGCAGGTTTGATCCTAAGTCGGGGCACATACAAGAATCAATCAATGAATGCAGACATAAGTGGAACAGCACATTAATGTTTCTCTCTCTCTCTCTCGCAAAATCAATCAATCAATCAATCAATAACTGTTGGCCAGCTTTGATTTAACTGTATGTTCCCAGATGTGACCAAGGGATGCCCCCTACCCCCATCACTCTTTTTTCTTTCTATACTTCTTGTCGAAGTATCACTTACCCACAGGTAAATGTACAGATCATAAGTGTGGACCTCAAAGAATTTTTATGAAGTGAACTCACCCATCTAAACCGCACCCAGATCAGCACTGGTGATACCCTCTCATGGCCTCTTCTGGTCACTGAACTGTCCTTCACAGGGTTACCACTCTCCTGATTTCTATCAGCGAAGGTCAGTGTTGCCTGTTTTTTTTTTTTTTTTTTAAACACACAACACTCAGGAGACTCGCTGTACTGAGAGTGGAAAATGGACCATGGACCAGGCCAACACAGAGAACAAACAACAGAAAGGGGCAAGAGACACAGTTCAGTGCAGCCCGTGAGTCCAGTGGTCCCAGTTTTGCCTGTTTTTAAATGTTCCATCAACAGGATACTCACTACACGCATTATTTTTGCATCTGGGTCCTTTTTTTCAACTTTATGTTTGTGACATTCGTTCATGCCGTTGTGTGCAGTTGCAGTTCATTTGGTCTCAGCGATGGTGTCGGTACCATTATCTGACTGTACTACAATGCATCTGTGCACGGGCTGACTTTATCCAGAGCAAAGGCCAACCT
Source organism: Carollia perspicillata (assembly GCA_004027735.1). Taxonomy (NCBI): domain Eukaryota; kingdom Metazoa; phylum Chordata; class Mammalia; order Chiroptera; family Phyllostomidae; genus Carollia; species Carollia perspicillata. The sequence goes on from PVKM010018397.1 coordinate 17,614, forward strand.
TTTCTGAAAATGGACTGATTGTAAATAGTTCAGGTGCTTCAGCCCATCGTCTCAATAGAAACAACTCATCTGCCACTGTAGACCAAGGCAGCCATAGACAATATAGGAAGGAATGGATACTTTTTTTGTGCCAATAAAACTGTCTTTATTGGCCCCGAAATCTGAATTCCATATCATTTTTCACATGTCACACAAATTTATTCCTCTTTTGATATTTTTCGAACCAGTTAAAAATGTAAAAAATAATGTTTTCACACTTTATTTTTTATCTAACTACATGGTCATGTTTTTAAAGTCCCCCAATGTCAGAAAGGGTGCAGGAAAACAGGAATTCGCAGGGAATGTCAAGTGGGGCATTCTTTGGGGTTGGCAATGGGACATTATATATATCAAACACCTTAAAAATGTTCATACTCTGACCATTTCTAGGCTTTTCTCCAAAGAAAATAACCAGAGATGTGCATAAAGATTAATGGGCAAGGATATTCATCATAGCATTATTTATAATATTAAATAATTGGAAACAGACTGCAACTTTCAGTTCTGGCAATTGGGCAGATTGAGTAATGCATCCCATGCCCCGCATATTTCTGCAAATACACAGACATGTTGGATAAAATATAATACAAATATGAAATACACAAACTAGCCAGAGAGAAACAGCACTTCCCTGGTCCAGAAGGGGACTGTATCCCAACATAGACCCGTCACTATTGAGGGCTGGGGTTTTCATACCGTCACAGGAATAAAAGATGTGACATTGACCTTCCAAGACGGGGAGTGGTTTTACCATTTTACGTTTTACTAGTATGAATGGTCTGGTTTCTTCCCATCCTAGTCAGCAGTTGGCGTTGCCACTATTTTTTTATTTTATTTTAGCCTTTCTGATAGCTGTGTCATGATATTTCATTGTACTTTGAATTCGTATTTCCCAAATGGCTAGTGATGTTGAACATCTTTTCATGTGTTTGCCATCTGTTTATTCTCTTCAGTGAACTGTTTCTCCGTGTCTTTTCCTGGTTTCCCAATGGGCTTGTTTGTTTCCTACCGTGGAGTTTGGAGAGTTAGCTTTAATTTGGTCTCCCCTGTAGTGGAGGCTTTGGGTTGTCTACCCGGCATCCACTCGCTCGCCTTTCTACCTAAAAGACTCCAAGCATTGCTCGTGGTGCAACCCCCCGCAACTGCATGGCACGTTTCTGAAAGGAACAGCCAACTCCTTCTCCTGCTTCAAGAATCCACTCAGTATGACTAAGTTGTTATCTTCTGCCTTGTTAGTGATGTTTTCAGGAAAGCCAGTGTGACCCAACTCTAGCCACTGAGAGATGAGGGGAACCTGATAGGAGGGCTTCTGGGAGAAGTTTCTTCTCTTTCTAAGAGCGTCGTTCAACAACCATATTTATCTCTTTGGATGACGTACTGGGAATGGCTACAAATGTCTTGGTCCCAACATAATTAAAATAAGAAGGACGATAGAGAAGAGAAATGGTCGCGTCCAGGTCCATCATGCCACCAGGAAGCTGGTGATTCCCCCAACCTGGGAGACAGCCACATGTGGACCTCTGATGAACAGAGATCCACGTGTCCTCACTGCCTGACCCAGAGAAGTCATGGTTTCTGCCACTTTCAATGGCAGACACTGGGACTCCTGCATGTTCTTGTTGTGGAGTACTGTAGCTCCACTCTTCTTCTTTTTTAAAACCAATCCTCACACACACCCTGCCCCAATTAGTCTCTGTTACTCTCGCCATTTATCTTGAGCTAGCGGCCACCCTCGGAAGCCAGCAAAGAACAAGTAGTCAATACACACATGGAACATTTACCAACATGGACCGGGTACAAGTACATACAGCAAGTCAGAATGCATATCAAAAAGCCAATATCAAGCAGACCATCTTTCCGTAGGAAAGGCAAGCCATAGTGTGAAAGAGGAAATTTGCAAAGCACCAGACCATTTACTGAGCCCGAAGGCTTTCCTGTGCCCCTGTCCAACCTCCACTTGCCCAACCTGCTCTGCGCCTATGAGGCTGACCTGTGTGACCTGAGCCAGGTGTTCCAGTCCCCTCTGGTTTCCAGGTGGAGCACCGGGGGAGCCCAAAAGGCAGGTGGTGTGTGTTTACTGCCCTGGCGTCTGCCCTGCGGACAGAAGCGCCTGAGTCCCACCACAGAAACTTAGCTCCTGTTAACACAGTTACATTTCCCTGGGCTCTGCTCACTTCCGCGACGTCAGAAACCATGAGGGCTCTGAGGTTTTGCCCTCTTGCAAGCGGACCAGTCAGCCTGCCCAGTTTCAGGGACATACCCCGACTGAAAGCACCAGAGCCCTGGTCAGAGACACTGGCTGTTACAGCAAAAAGCAGCAGCCCGAGCGGTATCTTGAGTTGGTACCCAGCTCCACAGCTCCCTCAGGGCTACGTGACAAAGGGCCCATATTCACCTGCCCGGGTGGGAGGAGGCAGGTCGGGAGAGGAGCTCTGAGTTAGGAAACTCGGCTGTTATCAGGACTGCCGCAGGCCTGCCCATCCTCCCCTGCAGACAGATGCCGCCATCCGGAATGCAAGCAAATCTCCTGAGGGGCCTAGGGGAGGGCTCTCCAGGTCTGTTTCCCCGGGAGGTGAGCAAAGGTCTCACGGATGGGAAGGAGAAGGCTTTAGGATCCTGCAGTGTCTCCCCGGAGGGCTAGTTCTTTATCTTTATTATGTCCACTATCTCCAGCTCTCAAGGCTGGCTGCTATCCAATCATCTTTGAACAAAGCTTCCCAGCGCCCTTTGCTCAGAAAAGCCGGACCAGGCGGAAACGCCCAGAAACCCTGGGAGAATTGTTGCCCAACACTTACCGGGCCACTTGGGGCCCGAGGTGGTGAGCACTGCCGCCTGCTGCCCACTGTGGATACTGCACTGCCCCTCGCTGGTTTCCCGAACCAGCCCCTGCTTTTGTAAATAGTCCCTCCGTCAGTTCGCCTTAAATCATTGGATCTGCGCATACCACATGCTCCCTTTAAGGGACCCCGTCTGAATCAGAAATAGGTAAAAAAAAAAAAAATCTATTGTACGAATCAGTGAGTAAAGACAAACAACTCAAGTGGATGATAAGCAAAGGGTATGGAGTGGAAAAGCTCAAAAGACAAAACTTGCTGACTAATGAGTGTGAAAAGATGCTTAACCTTGAAGACGCCGTAAGAAAGCCATGCCTCATACCACGCATAGGATGTGAGGAAATGGTACTCATTTCACGACTGGCTGGACTATAACTGGAGTACTTTGGCAGGGCGCCTCAGCAGTGTGCGGCAGAACGGAAGAGGCTCACCCTCTTGAATGAGCCCTTCACTCTCTAGGCACAGCTCCCAGACTAACCACGCACACCTGCCCCATCAGGACAGTGGTGGTTCCCAATTACCAGAAACAACCTAAATGCGTACCAATAGGGGAAGGTTAATACATTATATTTATAGACGATAATAGAGCAGGTAAAATTAAGTAGTTCTGTATCAACACAGGTAAATCCTGAAATCGTGTTACGTGAATAATGAATACGCACTCATAATTACATTTATGTGTAGAATTTAAATACTCAAACTATCCCGTATTGCTTATGGAACAAACTTTTGAATTAAAGCCTGAGATCAAGGATGGGAAAATGAAAAACCAACTTCAGACTAGAGGTGACAGTAGCATGGAAAGGTAGAAATTAATTGGATTGAGACACTTTCAACTCTACCTGTAAACTTTTCTTTCTTAAAAATAGGTGAAGCAAGTGGTAATGATTAAAATGTGTCATATGTGAGTACTGATTAATTGGGCAACTATTATTTCTTTCCATGTGTATTGTGTACCTGGGAAAGCTTTTATAATTTAATGCCAGTTTTAAAAGCCTACCTGGCCAATTTAAACCGGTTAAACAAGTCACAATGTGTCCACAGGCTGGTAACACCAGGCGAACTATAAGGACTACCATATCTAATAATTTAGGGAAACAGGGACATCCTCAAGACACATCTGATGAGAAAGGGTACATTAGAAAACAATTGTATACAGGGTACATTGGATTTAAAACTGTGCAACTTCCTCTTTTCATCACATATCTATAAACATGAAGATAAGTACCAGATTGTCAACCTTGTCTATATCCAAGTAACGTGACTAGAGGTAATATGCTTTCTCCTATCCATCACTTTTTACAATTCATATAAAATCATCTTATCAGAAAAATAAACAATTTAATGAATAATTTGTTTTTGCAATAAAAATCAAAATCGCTGAAATATTCGTAAATTAGGCAGATTCCATTTCAGACCACATACTCTAAAACCCGTTTTTGCTATTTATTTAATGTTCCTATGCTGCCATCCAGTGGAAAAACAGAGAAATGCTCTAAGAATGTAGAAGAACTTCAGTTTCAGATCCCGAAGCCATTTTTGCTATTTATTTCATGTGCTTATGCTGTCACCCTGTGGAAGTATAGAGGAATGCTTCATAGATGTAGAATAGTTTACAAAATCTAGATGTGTTCTATGCGTGGATAAAGATACCACCTATACGCTATTAATAATTAACACATGCTCATAATAGAAAATTTAGAGTACCCAGAAAAGCATAGAGAATGAAAAAATCACCTACAATCTCACTTTGCCCTTGGTTCAGCACTCTGAGTTCCTGGCAGGGGCAATAGAAAGATCAAGGTGCAGTTGTTTTTCCATATAAAGTCGGATTTTCGCCCTGGCTGGTGTAGCTGAGTGGATTGAGTGCGGACTATGAACTGAAGTCGGGCTTTCAATTACTTGGGTGCTAAACTTGAACTTAGTCTTGATACTTGATTCTTGCTTTGCTCCCATATCATCAATACTCTTAGAAAAAAAATATACTGATTTGACCCTGTTCAGAGATTGGTTGCTTCAAGTTTTGTCTCTTGTGTTTGGTTTTTGTTGTGTTATTTGCTATGATGAAAAAAACTTTTCAATGAACATATTATATGTAATATATATGTACAATTACATAACTATAGTGCAAATTCCAAACAGGGTCTTGCTCAGTGGGTATATGCATTCATACATTTATTATGTATTCCCCTGGTTGGGTAGTTTATTTACTTAGAGTACAGGTGGCAAACTGGTCCTCCACCTTGTTTTATCCAGCCCCGCACTTTATTTCTACCTGGTGGCAGTGCTGAGCTCCTTGCCCCTACTTAAGGAGTTGTTACATTTATACAGTCCTAAAGTTACATCCGGCCCTTTGAGGGCAACCATGAGGCTAATGTGGTCCCTGGTGAAAATGAGTTTGACACCCTTGACTTAGAGCATCGTCCTGATGCGCCAAGGTTGTGAGTTTGATCCCCAGTCAGGGCACATATAAGAAGCAACCAATAGGTGTATAAATAAGTGGAACAAAACTCATTACTTCTCTTTCCAGCTCTCATCGCCTCTCTCATTCTTGCTAGCTCTCTCTCCTTCGTCTCTCTAAAACCAAACAATAAGTTTAAAATTTTTGAAAAAAATATCACTGAGTTATATAACAGGTACATTCAGCTTCAGACCAAATATGTTGAAACCATTTTTGCTATTTATTTGATGTGCTTATGCTGCCATCCGGTGAAAAAAAAAGAGAATGCTTCATGAATGTAGAATAATTCCAATTTCAAACCAAACACCCTACATTTTTGTTATTTATTTCATAGGCTTATGCTGCCACCCAGTGGAAAAATAGAGGAATGCTTTATGAACATAGAATAATTCATAAAATCCAGATGTGTTCTTTATATATTGATAAAGGTACCACATATAACATCATAAAAATTAATACATGGTAGTTTTAGAAAATTTAGAATGCAAAAAAAGTATAAACAAAGAAAAATCGCTGAGAATCTCACTTTGCCATTGGTTCAGCACTCTGAGTTCCTGTGCAGGGGAGATAGAAAGATCAAGGTGCAGTTGTTCTGTGTGCGTGTGTGTGTGTGTGTGTGTATACACCTATATACAGTCAAGATTTCTGTTATTTGGGTGCTGACCTTGAACTTCATTTTGATATTTGATTCTTGTTTTTTCACTTATCATCAAGCCTCTAACAAAAAAAATGTTAGTAATTTGACTCTATTAAGAGACTTTGGTTCTCCACATTTTCTCTCTAGTTATTGGTTTGGGGGCTTTTTTGGTATAATTAAAATATTGCAATCAACATCTTATATATAGTTTGTGAATATATTTGTACATCTATCTTGGAGAAAGAGCAAGAAATTGGAAATCTATTTGAAAAACCAATGGGGGAGGGGAAGATAACAGCAAGATAGGTGGGAGTGGAGTCCACTTCCCCCTGCACATGGGTGAAACACCTAGCTGATCTTCTGAGGAACAGAGCGAATAGCCAATAGTACCCCAGAATATATAAAGATTGGAGACCAAAAATTGTAGAGGACATTGAAAAATCAGACAAGTAGGTGGAAGCTGTGAACACCAGGACACCTGCTGGAAGAGGAAACCCAGCAACAGAGGAACCACCAACAGGTAACAACAGAAGAAGGTGAAGGAGGGAGTGGAAACCACACTAACTCAGCCCAGGACCTATCTGGAAATACAACTAAATGGTGGAGAAATTACTCAGAACAAACAACTGAACAAGAGCAAGAGAGAATCCTCAAAACCTTGTACACACAAAAGAACCAGCTTCAACAAAACCTGCCCACACCAGCACAACAGAATACAAGAGGTGGTGGATGGAGTGACCCTCAGTAAACCAGCTTAGGGAAGGACCCACCAAAGAAAGACCCAACAACATTCAAAATCCAAAGACAAACACAGAGCCAACATAAATGACAGCCTAAGACCAGTGAGCTCGGGAGATCAAGGAGACAGCACCACTGAATCTCACAGGTCTTCTACCATAGAAGTTCACACCAGAAACCCAGGGAGTCAGAACAGATCAATTTAAGAAGCAGAGGCTAACAAGAAGAGTCTCACAAACAATGGGAAGACAAAGAAACAATCTCCAAATGAAAGGAAAGGAGAAAGCCTCAGGAAGAATGCTAAATGAAACAGAGGCAACTCAACTATCAGACATTGAGTTTAAAGCAATGGTTATAAAGAAGCTCAATGAGCTCACAGAAAAGTACCAAAAACTGCAGGGAAACCACAATGAACTCACTGCAAACTACATCAACATGAAAAAGAAAATAGAAAGTATCAACAAAAGCAAAGAGAAAATGAAGAATACAATTTCTGAACTAAAGAACACAGTGGAAGGAATCAAAAGCAGGCTTGATGAAGCAGAAGATTGGATCAGCGAGCTGGAGGACAAGGTAGAAAAAAACACCCAGAATGAGCAAGAAAAGGAAAAGAGGCTCAGAAAGAATGAAGAGGGGTGAAAGGAAATGCAGGACAATGTGAAATGTAATAATATCCATATAATAGGGATAGCAGAAGGAGAAGAAGAAGAGCAAGAGATAGGAAACTTGTTTGAAAAAGTAATGA
>PVKM010018398.1:8926-25181 GCA_004027735.1 Carollia perspicillata
TTTTTAACTTTTTTATTGATTATGCCATTACAGTTCTCCCATTGCCCCCTTCATTCCCCTCCACCCTGCCAACCCCCTCCCACCCACATTCCCCCTCTTTAGTTCTTGTCCATGTATCATAAGTTCTTTAGCTTCTACATTTCCCACACTACTCTTGCCCTCTCCCTGTCTATTTTCTCCCCACCGTCTATGCTACTTACCAAGGGAATTTTTTTCTTGCAGAGGTCGTTTCTGCCAGTGTGCTTTTTTGATGCTTTACTGAGCTATTCATCTAAAATTTAGCTTTGTCTTTAGACAGATACTTTTATGACTACATTGTTTAGAAAATATTTTTATTCAATCATCCAATGATGCTTCTTGAACTATTACTGTGTGGGGGGTGTGTTCGGGGACCTAGACTCGAGCAGTGAGACAGGACAAGTGCCCCTGCCCTCATCCCATGTGCGTTCCCGTGACAGGCAGACAGGCCCTCCTCGGAGCACAGTGAACGATAAGTTCTAGAATAGGAAGATGTTGTAAGTGGCATTAAGAAGGTAAAACGGGGTAAGAAAACAGGAGAACGGGCGCCTGGGAGAGCGGGCAGGTGGCTGTGTCAGCAGGCCACTGTGGGCACTCCAGTGTATTGTAGATGGAGAAAACCCTGGACGTCCTAGGGTTCGAGCTGACACTCAGGAAGGAAAAGGAAATATATTTCGACTGAGTAGCTCTTGATAACCATCAAAAAATTCATATCATCAAATCAAATATTTGAACTTAGCTAAGTGTGGTATGCAGAGCTTCTGTACATATGGGATTTTTTTCTTCTGTGAATTTCATATTTGGTAAGGTATTTAGATTTTGAAGTTATGGGATATAATGAAGGAAGGGTTTTTCATGAAAGTCCATGTACTGAACTATTTGGAAGAACAAACATTTGTTCTTCCTGCCAGTAACCTTCTGGCATCTTTTTAATATTAAACATTAATTCAGAATGCTGAGCTTGAAGGCCCCTGATGAATTACAATGGACCACCTGTTTCACTTCAGTTTGGAGAACATTCCCTTTATGGTGCTGCTGCACAACACCGCCGGTTTTATATTATCATTAAATTATCATTACCTTGCTGTCAAAATTGTATCGGAAAAAACGGCTAAACTCGATCGAGCGTTAATCAGCGGTTTGCTTGTCTCCATGCAGTGCTCACCAGCGAGGGCATCGTGTTCATCTCAGACTTCTCCCCGTCCAAGCCCCCCTCGGGCCCGGGGAAGAAGGTCTACATATCCAGCCCGCACTCCAGCCCAGCTCACAGCAAGCTGGCCGCGGCCACGGGGGCGAAGAAGGCCCTTAATAAAGTCCGAGTCTTAATCACTCAGGAGAAACCCAGGTAAGTGCCAGTGTAAAGCTACAACATTCGACGGTTTATCATCTGTTCTTGGGAAAACAATCAGTTTTGAATGTGTGCGAAGACTGATTTTCTTCTTCTTCTCACCCTTTCTCATTTCCACTTCCGAATTTCTAAGGGGAAAACTACCCTTTTTGTCACCTCCCGCAGCGGGAGACGTAGCGTTCAGCATGGCTCCTTCGTTTCCACTGATTGTGCCAAGTTCCCCCACCCATTTTTTACAGATTAAAGTTTTTGATTTTGGATTTTTACTTTTGAAAATATGAGATGAACATTCTAATATTGCGGCTACTGGATATATTCAGAATTTGAGGACAAAATCCAGATTTTCATTTTAAATATGTACATGTTTCTGACTTGAGTGCTGTACAGTCCTGTTAGCTGTGAAATACGGGTATTTTTCCTATGCGTGTAAAGATGTCTCTCATAGTGGTGAGGGCAAGGGCTGTGGGAGGGATTGTGGCTAGGTCATTCAGAAAATTCTCTAATCTTGCGCAGATTTACTCTCCAATCTCCAAAATAGTGTTTTAAGGGATTTCATAGGGTTACTGTAATGTAAGCACTTAACATAGTTGCTGATATTCAGTAAGCGTTCATTTTGTAAATGCTATTATTGTTCACGTCGGAAATTGCAACTTAAAATTTTATTGTAAGTAAGTAATTTTATGCATTAGAAATAGATTTCTGCCTTTTTTCCTAGAGACATGATTGTTCTTAAATTTTTATTTGGCAGGGTTTTTTGGCATTTATTTTGAAAGAGCCATTGCTTTTAATATGCTAAGTTTATTTTATCTAGACTTTGTGAGTAATTACCTGAAAAATATATGGTAAAATATAAATTGCCCTACAAATACATTTTGAATTTAAATATACATGTCATTTTTATATATTAACCATAGGCTGATTAAGTTCACTAGTTTATTCCACACCCCACGCCAAAATAATTTTAAGATTTCTCCTTAAATATCTTTTTTCCTTTTTCTTTTTAATTTTTTTTAAAATTTAACCTTTATTGTATTTTTTTCCATTACCATGCTTCTTAAATATCTTAAGAGGACTTTCTATTTATTTTTCATTGATTCTTTCATAAATAAATAATTACTTTGTGGTCTGAAGAGTTGTATACGTTGAGATTTTCATATGTTACATTTTCTCTCATGTAAATTGGGTCTTCACCTTGAGCTTGGGGGCAATAAATTTTTTTTTTTTTTCTGTGTATGCTCCCACACTAGAACTAAGCAGCCAAAGTGAAAGCTTAGCATACTCTCAAGGAAGCACAGGGGGGCAATGAATTGTTAATCCCTCCAAACAGAACCACTCTGGGAGTTTTCACGTGCATCATTACACATCATCTTGCCACAGTCCTGGGTAGCAGTACTGTCCTGGTTTGTCAACGGGGAAACCATGCCTCTTGTTGTTTCAAATGTCACTCAGCTCAGCCAAAGAGGAAATGGCAGAGGCAGGGTTCAGTGCAGTCCACGTCCCTCTCTCTAGTCCTCTAATCTAACTGTGCTTTAAATTTCAAAACCTTTTAGTAATATTGTTATGTAAAAAATAGAATGCAACTGTATGTCCATTCCTATTGAAATGTATTATACACAGGTTGTGACTAAGTATTTGCAATAATCACAAATTACTGAAATGATTTTTGATATTCTAATAGTCTTTTTCAATCCTCAGTTTTATATATTTTATCTACATGAAGAAGATACTATGATAAGCGAGTAAAATACCCTACTTAGTTTTCGAAGCAGTTTCAGACAGCTTAAAGGGAAACGAAGCAGGCAGGGGAAGTGCCTTTCGCAGTGCCACACAGACAGCCCCGTGGTTCCCCATCTGGGCCCCACACGCCCTGAACGCTGTGTTTTAACCCAGAGTCCTGATGTCAGCAATCTGTTTAGCATTTCTAGTTGCAAAATAAAGGTAAATTTACTATCTTACGAGTGTCTAGCTTATCATAGACTTGTCGTTGTATCTTAACCATTGTCTCCCTCTTACTATTTTACTTTAAATTTTTCAAAAATTTAGAAACACCATCTCACTCAACCTATACAATATTATTGTCATAATTAGGTTTTGGCATGTAATAGAGGTCTAAGTTTTAAACAGTAGCCCTTAGAGGTCATTTCATGAACAGTTACACATTCTTACTGACTGTTTTTATGTGGGAAGTATAAAACTCAAGTCTTTATTAGCTTTTTCTGATATGAATAAAATCTGTGACTCATTTCTCAGTGCCTAAAGTAAATGTTTGCTTTTTTTCAGTGCTGAATTCATAACTCTCAATGATTGCCTTCAGTTGGCATACCTGCCTTCCAAAAGGAATCATATGTTGTTACTTTATCCTCGAGAGATTTTAATCCTGGACCTTGAGGTGAATCAGACAGTGGGTGTGATTGCAATAGAACGGACAGGAGTTCCATTTCTGCAGGTATCGACAATTTATAAATTCCATCCCAGAAGTTAATTATGAATGTTATAGAGAGAAAACTATAATCACGCAGAAGTTCTTAGGTTGACTTTCTCTTTTCTATTTATTTAAAAATTAACAGTGTTATTTTATATATATAATTTTTTTACACTCTCGTTTGGTTTGATTTACCCTAGAAATTCTTCTGACTGATCTGGAGATATATACTGAACTACTGAAGTTACATAGACAAAGACAAATTTTTTTATTATAAATGGATTTTTTAAATGTTTATTTAGTTTTAAAACTTGGGTATTATGTGATATATTTTTGTTTTTTTGTTTTGTCTTTTTTGCCCATATTCTCTAAATATGAGCTTATGAGTTTCACAGTATATACTCTTGAGTCTATTGTGTTTTTAAAAATAAATGAATCATCTATTTGAAGGTAATACCCTGCTTTCAACGTGATGGCTTATTTTGCCTACATGAAAATGGTTGCATAACTTTACGTGTTCGAAGATCTTATAATAGTGTTTTCACCACTTCAAATGAGGAATTAGGTGAGTTTTTATCTCACAGTGATGTTAATTATATTTTCTTCAGAATTATTTTATAAAGCAAACACCAGCCAGATCATAGAGTCAGTGATAATCCTGGTCCTGAGAAGGTAGAATATGGTTATAATATGGGGCATTACAAAAAAACACAAGCCCTAGAATAATCTCCTGGTGTTATAATAGTGCCCCTCTTATGTGCAACACAGAAAGTAATATGTTGTAACTCCCTCTTGGTGGTTTCCAGGGGCCGAGCAGGTGCTACCTTTTGTGGATTGTTCTTTGGTGCAAGCCCAGCCTTACGTGTGCGTTCATCATTGTGCCTCCTTGGCCCCTCCTCTGCATTAGGGATTTCCGCTGTCAAGTGACCCAGGCAAATAAGTGTCCAGGTCATTCTGTCGTCAGTGTCAGTCTTACCCTGGAGAATAAGAGCACTGTTTTGTGAAATGAAATGCATTGGTAGAGTTGAAAGTGGCTTTCACAGCTTTTGTAAAGCACAGTATTTTCATGCTTACTATAGACCACTGTACTGTTCATTACTTAATCACGCATCACTGTTTAAAGCAGTTATTTTAGAAATGTTAAAAAAAGCAGGCTATCTTGATTATATTCAGTAGTTATTTTGGAAATTAAACTTGGTGTAGACAATCACTGAGGTAATTATATTCTGAAGAAATTAGTAGTAATTGTAGAAAGGGAAGCCATTCTTGACAAATTTTCCGCTGCTGAAGGAATGATAACTTTTCAGCGGAGGTTTTATTTAAAGTGAAAGACATATTAGTGGTATTGATGTGGCTGCGCTCTGATACTGAGAAGAAAACAATGCTATGTTGAGACCCAGATCCTGTCCAGGAGCTTACCTACGATTTACGAAGCCAGTGCGATGCCATCAGGGTGACAAAGACTGTCCGTCCCTTCAGCATGGTGTGCTGTCCTGTCAATGAGAACGCAGCCGCCCTCGTAGTGAGCGACGGGAGGGTCATGATCTGGGAACTGAAGTCCGCCGTTTGTCCCCGAAGCTCACGGAACAGGTACGTCAGTCAGCCGGGTCGCCTCTGCGTGATAATTCAGACTTCGGGTTATTAGAGGGAGTGGAACCCTGCTGGAGCTGTTTCACCTGTGGGTGAGGGGGTAGCGCGCCGTGACCTGCGATCAGTAGTTTGTCAGTCACTCTCGTGTGGTGCACGTTTTACACACGTCCTGTCTTCGCAGTGGCTCTGGGGTGTCACCGCTGTACTCGCCCGTGTCTTTCTGCGGAATCCCGGGAGGAGTGCTGCAGAAGAGACTGCCGGACCTGTCCTTGGACAACATGATCGGTGAGCGCGCGCTTCCCCTCTGACTTGCACGTCAGGTGTTCTCGTTGAAGGGCACAATCAGTGGAGTTGCCGACTTGCAGTCGTTGTAAGGCCAGAGCTGGTACTTGGGAAAACTGGAGTGTAGAGGGCACAGAGCCTTGTGCACTCTAGAGACGCAGCACGCACTTACTGAAGGGATAATGCAGTAACCGAGCAGTGTTAGGGGGAATCGTTTTAACTCTCTCACATGCGTTGTCGTGTTTACATGTTGGCGATTCTTTCTTTCAACGGATATTGATTTGCAGATAAAATGCTGCTTCCAACTTACTTGATTATTATAGTGCCAGTATATATTTAAGGAAGAATGAAGATTTGCAATCTGTAATATTAGACAACTAGAAATTGTAAATATGCCAAGCAATTTTTACATCTAATTCTTTTGAAATTGTGGCTGTGTTTTATAAAGAATTGTTCGGAATCATTATTTGTTCTTCCATAATGTAACTTAAAATTGATATTTTTTTAGTAAGTTGTTTTGTTTAAATGGTTGATAGATGATGTATAAGAAAGATATTAATCTTTTTCATCAGAGATGACATTTATTGAGTGCTTATTACTGTGTTAAGTGCTGAGCTAAATGCTCTGTATATTACCTCAAACAATCTTGCAAATTGTATAATATTATTATTTCCACTTGATCTTTGTGGGAAGTGAGACCCAGAGAGATTTTAAAAATACTTGCTCAAAACCACACAACCAGTAAATAGAAAGAGCCAGAATGTGAACCCATTTACCCAAGTCTGGAGCCTGCCCTTGGCCATGGCCTCCAGTCCTGGCTGCTCCCCTGGGAGCTTAGGCAAGACCTGACCTTGTCAGGCCTTGGTTTTCTCATGATCCCTGTAAGTTGTAAAATCCTTTTGCTCAGTGACACTTTTATATTTAAAATTCTTTCTCTTTGCCTTCCAGACATAAATCCATATAAGGAAGTTTAGACACACACTTGTTCTGCAAAATACATCTTATCAGTAACACAATTTTCTGAGTTAATTGACCCTGTCTGCACTTGATAAAAATATTAAATTGAAAAGAATTACAAACACACACAAGCACAGAACTAATCAGTAATATGAAACGTTGAACTTTTATGCTTTTTAAGTATCTAAGTAAAATAAATTACATTTTTAAAAAGGTTTTTTAAATTATTTTTAGAGAGAAGGAGCGGGAGGGAGAAAGGGCGGCAAATATCGATGTGTGAGAGAAACACCAGTGGAAACATTAATTGGTTGCCTCCTGCACAGCCCCAACCAGTGACCTGGCCTGCAGTCCAGGCACGCGCCCTGACCAGGAATTGAACCAGTGACTTTTCGGCTCACAGGCCAGTGCTCAGTCCACCGAGCCACATCAGCCTGGGCTATATTACATGGTAAAACAGTTCTTGACAATGTAGTTGATTTAAAAGTATTATACAAATAGGGCTTTGTCACTTGAAAACATTTTAATTAAAACTTAATTAAGCTTTTAATTTGAAATTCACTATGTACTTAGTTGAAAGCAACTCTGTGATAGTCAGAAGCAGTTCAGTTAAATAAGAGTCCTCATTTATAACAGTACTCACTGGGTGAAAGCTGCTGCTCGTGAAGGCCTAACCTGCCCCACTTGTGAATGGCCCCCACGGAAGGCGCCTGAACTACGGCAGTTCTCAGGGGTCAGCTCTGAGACACTGAGGGCTGGTGAACGAACATGAACCTACTTGTTGAACTTCCCATTCCTGTAGACCCCGTCTTTTGTAACCAAAGATTGATATTAATTGTAGGATTGATCCTAAGGGATCATTTTGTTGACATTAAATAGATGACCATTTTTTTCTGTGTATCTTATGGATTTTAAAATAACTTTATAGCCTCAAAAGATTGTAGTCAGAGTCCCATCACCCACTCTAGTAACTATTTATATTGACCTAGTTTGTATGCGTATACATTATACACACTCACATGTACTTTATTGTGTGTTTTTGACCATTCAATCCCAGTAGTCAGCAGTGATTTATAGGAAAAATTGTATACCCTTATTAGTAAGTGGTGTTGATATTGTTGTATTTTTCATGTTTACATTTTGTTACATTGTTTTTTACTGGAGTCAACTTTTTAGTTTGAGACTTGATAACCTGAGTATGAATGTTCTATCTGAAAGTTATGCCATTTAATACCTAACTCTCGACAGTTACAGGTTATATGTGATATATAATTTTACATATTTACATATAACACATTTAACTTTAAAGCTCAAATTTTATAATTGTATGGACACAGTAAGATTTCTTATTAGAAATCTAAATGAGTTCTTGAACCTGTTGTTTGTGATTGCCAATTCTGTGTGCACTTGACAAAGTGCACCAGCTGAAAGTGTGGCATCACTCCCTGGCTGGTGTGGCTCAGTGGACTGAGCGCCGGCCTGTGAACCAAAGGGTCACTGGTTCCATTGCCTGGGTTGTGGGCCAGGTCCCCAGTAGGGGGTGCGGAAGAGGCAACCACACATCGATGTTTCTCTCCCTCTCTTTCTCCCTCCCTTCCCCTCTCAGTGAATGAATGAATGAATGAAAGTAACGCTTTAGAAAGTGCTGCAACGTCCTACTCCATGGAAACTGCCTGCTAACCCAAGTCCTCTTGGTTTGCCCTTGGTGCCCTAATACCAGGAACTTTGGCTGAAACAGTGTGTCTCAGAAGACAAAGGTTAGCAATTCTGGAGAGCAATATTCTGGAGTAATCTAACCTTTGAGATGTCAGACAGTGCATATAAGTCCCACAGCCAAGTACAGAGCCATTGTAGAGCTGCAGTCCCACAGAGCTCCGTTATACCCACTTGACCTGAGTGTGCTTTTCCAGGCCTGAAAAGGATTCCCACTGAAAAGTTTCTTTAGGTTTTGAAGATCAGCATACATTATAATGAATATGTTGGTGTTTTTGGTTACCAATCAGGGCAGAGCGCCATTGCTGGGGAAGAGCACCCCCCGGGCTCCCTCCTGCAGGAAGTGCACCTCAAGTTCCTGCTCACAGGGCTGCTGTCGGGACTGCCTGCGCCGCAGTTCACTGTGCGCATGTGCCCGCCGCTGACCACCAAGAACATCAAGATGTACCAGCCACTGCTTGCTGTTGGTGAGTGTCACACCTGGTTTTAAAAAATTCTTCCTGCATGCCCTACATTTTGTAAGACTTGTAGCTTTGCTAGTTGCTAGAAAATTCTTTTTATCTTTGAGAATAAAAAGGAAGAGGCTATGTTAAATCATGTAATACCCATCTTAAAATATTCTTCCTTGTTCTTCTGTCCTTTTAGTCCACCCATCTTTGCATTTACTTATTTTTAATCACATTGATAATCTGCCCACCAAGGCAGAACAGCGGAGACCCTGATGTCCCAGGCTCTTTTCTGAAACATCAGGGGGCCAGTCCTCGTGTGGTGGAGTCCAGGCTCTTTCTGTGCCTGTATTTTGCACTGGGTTTTTGTTAACTGATAGCACAGTCGTAGTTAATAGTTTAGTAACAGCAATGTTCATTTACTAAAATTGTATGTTAAAAATTGTTTAAGGTGTCTAGGGTCTCTTTCAACTGAAATTTGCCTCTTAGGTTGAACTTACATATTTTTATGTTGTAGATAGAAAAATTAGTCTGGGTTTTAGCTTGCTGTCACATTAATTTTATAATAATATGGGTAACCTAATTTCCTTTGTAGAAAAAATTAATTTGCTATTATATATATAAGATTAAAATGCATTTCTCAAAAATTTCAAAAAATAGTATATTGCTTGAAATTGTCAACATTTTTATAAAGATGCTATTTTTTGGCCTCTGGCTTCCTCCCAAGGTCTATAAACATGTGACTTGTGATATTGTTTTTCTAAAATGAAAACCTGACCGCACTTAGTTTGTTGCTGGCGTGTCTGCGTTACGCTAGTGTGTCAGCTCAGTGGCGCACCTGTGGGCACCCGCAGCTCATTTGAACATTACTGTATAGCAGTATTCTTTTTCCCCATTGTTTCATTACTGTCTTCTGAAGGTGATTTGAATTTTAACACTCAATAGTCCCAAGTGTACATATGGACTAAATAGTAATCATTATATGTCCAGATTTAATATTAATCAAATAGATGTTTAATTTTTGCTGTAGAATCTACGGATTCATATTAAACCTTTTAAGAAGATTTTAATTAGCATTTGTCAATGTACAATATCTGTACAAGGTCAAAGTACAATTTCTTGGAGAAAATTATTTCTTGGGCTAGCTAGATAATAAGAACTAAGTCAGGCTCTGAGATGTCTATTGTAGAATAAGCCGTATTGTACTGCTATATAATGAATACCAAGTCATTTATTGTATTTAGTGTAATAACGAAGTACAGCCAAATAATGTGAAATACACATCTGCAGAGCCACGAGGGAAGAGGAGCAGAGTCCGTCTGTGGAACCGCTTCTCCTCGGGGTCCCCCGAGAGTGTTAGGTCGCGGGCCCAATACCAGCAGAAGTTGCAGAATGTGGAAATTATTGGATTATTATGAAGGTCAGGTAGCTGAAGAGGTTTTGTAGTTCTTGAGATATTTTCTCAGTACTAGAAAGTATTATCGTGGCATGGATGGTAAGTGGAAACAAGTGTAATACTGTGCTTTCTCTAGAGCAGTTTTACAAAATGTTTCTGAAGCTTAATTCAACAAGTAAGCTAAAATTGAAAGTTGCTTACCATTTTTACTTCTATTATTACTATCATTATATTTTATTGTTATTTCTACATTTATTGCTTCGTATGAATTCATTAATCCCTTTAAGCCATGTGCAGGGAGAAAGTGACTGTTTGATGGGTTATACTGGTCACTTTTCTTGCTTAAGTTTACGAAACAGTTTAAGGTTTGAAACATTACCTTCTCGATATGGCCATGTCCCTTCTAAGTAAATTTTAGACACACTACCTGAGATCATAAGTGTTAGGCAAAATAATAACTCTAAGCCCTAATTACAGTGATAAGCGAAACAGTAATAGCCATGCACTTTGTGTCAGGCGCTGTACTAAGAATCTGTGTTCTCGTTGCATCTCCAACAGGTAGGTTGTCTGTCACACCCATGTTTAAAGGGTGGAGACCACACACTTAGTGTAGTCAAGTTCGAGTTTAAGGGCAGAACCAAGGCTTGGACTCAGGCTTCTTAGACCGCAAAATCCAGTTAATCATCACACTTTACCGTTTCTTTGTGATTTATTGAATATAAAAGACAAAACCCAACCACAGTCTTTGTAAAGAAAATAAAGACAAACAGAAAAGTCTGGTCAGTGAGTTCTGCTAGGAGTCCTTTATGAAGACTAATTATGGTCAACACTCCAGATTTCAGAACGTGTAAATTCCCCATGTGGAAAAGCTTAGGAAAGTGCTGCTTAAAATTGGGTGTGTTAAGTTAGGTTGTGAAATTTTTCTGTAGAAAATCTATCCTTTGACTTACATATAATTTCAGAGCACGTGAGATCAGGCCCATTTTTCGTAAAAGGAAAGATAGAGAATGTGATAGAGAAAGATAGAGAATCTTTTTATCACATAGCTTTGGTCCCTTTTATAAGAGACAAATGTTGTAAAATGATTAAAATCTTGAGAAAAGACTCTTGTGGGGAAGGTCTGAAACTCCCCCTAACACGCACTCTTACGTCGTCTTCACAGGTACGAGTAATGGCTCTGTCCTGGTGTACCACCTCGCCAGCGGGCTGCTGCACAAGGAGTTAAGCGTCCACTCGTGTGAAGTCAAGTGAGTGTGTCACTGTGTCACTGACATCAACATCACAAACCCATGCAATGCCGGGAAGGCGTTTGCATAGACTTTCCTGCACTGAATACTCTGCAGTGGTGATTGTTCGACTGAAAACAGAATAATAAACATTCATGTCCAACTAATGGCTATGCTAATCGAGGATGAGCACTGATTGTCTGCCTTTTGTAAAGAGCATTATGCAGTGGAGAGTTTTTTTCCTCACTTTTATGGCTGCGTCTTAATTGGTTTCTCCTAAGATTCAGGCTGTTTTCTTACTGGAAATTATTGTGTTTCCTTGTTCAGGTTTATTTGGTTTGTTTTTCATTTCTGTAAAGGCCCCTCAGTAGGACTGCTTATCAAAATTGAATACAGTCATTTTAATAATTAATCTCATTTATTTCCTTGTTTAAGCACCATCAGAAAAGGGCCGAAACTGCCTAGCATTCATTTGTTCGTTTTCAGATGTGATCTGTGTTATGAATATGCAGACACACATGAGGGAGGGCTAAAGTGACAGGGGAACGCCTCTTCCTCCCCACTGTCAAGTGCACTCCTGTCTTCCCCAGGGCCTTATGTTCCTGACTGTATGGCTCTTTCCTTTTTATGCCCGAGCAAGGTCGGACTGTGAAGTTACACATGTGTAATGTACAGTTATTAAATGGCCAGTATTTTTTGACGATAGGCCGTTTTCTCCTCTCTACGTTATATTGAAATAGGTCCCATGTATATGTTGGAATTCTTAGCGAACCCTTAAAGAACACCTTACCCTTGAGTAAATGCATTGTCTGAACAGGCAAGGGTTAAGCCTTTAAGTGTCACAGCTCCTGATTGGGGTGGGGGTCTCTGAGGAGTCACACGGCCTTGTGCTCTGCAGTGTGTTGTTGGGTCTGCAGCCCCGGTCACTGCCCATCCCCTCCCAGTGCTGTGCCCTCCCAGTGTCTCCCTAATCACGGGGACGTGGAGGAGCATTTTCCAAAGCAGTGGGCTTCTGAGGCATGGCGGCCAGCCGGCTCGTTTTCTCTGTTCCGGTCAGCAGCCCTGCTGCCGCTGCTGGTGCTGTCTAGACTCTCCCTTTTGGTCCAGCCTGCACTTCTCCTCCTGCCATTTCCCTTCACCCTTGCCATTGGGGTGTGGCGTTTCCTCTCCTGGCTGACACCAACCAGTCAGAGCTCCCCGGTGAATCGGTCCTGGTTCCAAGGGTCAAGCTAAGTATTTGCACTTCGCACACATCATTGCATTGACCCCGCTGCAGTCTGTGCAGGAGGCGCCGTAGTTGCCAGTTTAGAGGGGAAGAAACTGAGTGGTGTAGAGTAATCTGAGAAGTTGGTGGAGTTCCGTCGAGGCCTTTTAGGCTTCAGAACTGAGTTCTTGTACTTATGGCAGATGCACATGGATTAGTAGGAAACGTTTTGACAATAAGATAGAAATTTGACTGAACTAGATTCACGTTAGGAATTCATACTACATGCTTCTGGAAAATCAAGCACATTTAACTTTTTTCTGAACACTGAAAGTTTTAATAAAGACTTAGGAGCTGGTTTATCAGTGAGTTATTCATTTCTTTGTTTTTTTAAATTGGGGTGCCATTGGTTATTAGGATCACGTAGGTTTAAAGTGTACATTTCTGTGATACATGATCTGAACATTGTATTGTGTTCCCACCACCCAAAGTGAAATCTTAAATTTCTTAAAGTAGTATTTCTTACCCTGGCTCAGTTAGGTCACGGATGTCACTGAACACGTGACTCACACGTGCTGTGATGGTATTTGTTATTGAGTAACACTGGATGTCTCTGTAAATTGTTACCTAGGAAACCAAGTAACTCTGAGGGATTGATCACTCCTGAGACGGGCTGGTGTGAGTGATCATACAAATGTGCTCCCTTTTTTGTATGAATTTTCCTTCTTAATTGCCATTTTGAAGATAATTTACCTTTTGTATTCAGAGGTGGTACCCAAGAAGATGCTAAAATCCTGCTGTCTTTGTATTTCAATTAATGCAGTTATGGTATTTTAATTAAAAGTCATTGTGAAAATTTTGCAAATGTGTTATAAAAACTGCTGAGCTTATTAGCAGTAAACCCAATACATTCCAGATAGTCACATGCATATTAAAGGCCAACTTTCAGAAAGTTGTTTTTCTGCCTTGTACTAAATGTGTTGTTTAAAACCACTTAATGTTAAACACTTGAATCCTATGCATGCACATGGTCAAGGGCTGCCTAGTGCAAACAGCTGCATCTGCTGTGGTTTTTTAAAACCACGATGTTTTAACCAGTTGTGCTTTACAAGTAAGTATGGAGCGGCTTCTGTATGCCTGCATACAGACATCTTTAAGTCTTATAATCTGTTGCAAGATACCTAGAAGTAAATGAAGTGGAGTGATCCAAGTAGGTTTTCCTAGATTATTAGTTGGTGTCTGTGTCCAGTAGACTAGATTTAATAATATAACCCAGTGCTGTTTTCAGTATTGGAAATTATTAGAAAAGTAGTTTATACGGTATGAGAACATTGATTAGCTCGGTATTGCTTTGAGTAAATTGAGTGATTAGTGGAAAGAAAATGATCTCTATTTTGTCTGTCCATAAATTTGCAGAAGTTAGTTTTACGCAACCCTAGAACTTCAAGGCCATTCAGGAAGCGCGTACCCCCAGCCACCCAGCGCCGAGAAGTAGGTTCTGTAGCATCCCCAGGGGAGGCCAGTAGGCCCATCTTGGGGACCTGTGGGAGTCAGAACCCCAGATAGCCACTGATAAGGTGGCAGTTGTTCAATAGTTAGAAACCCTACGAAACAAATCTAGATCGAGTCAGAAAATGGGCTGCTGTTCTTCTGAGTTTTTTATAGAGCTCAGTGTATAGTTTAAGCCTAGACAATAGCTTTCTAATCCTCTGAGCACTGTGGTGCTCAGCTGTGTTTGACAAGAGTTTTCCTTCTTTCTGTTGAGAAATAATCCCCTCCTTATCAGATCTACCTTGAAGTCCATCCTGATCTTTGTTTTCTTCAGTTAATTGGGTTGCACAAACTGCTGCTGGGACCTGCTCAGGACGACCTGCTCTCAGAGATGGGATGCAGATAAGCAGCCACCCCGAGTTATATATTCTGGACACTGGGACACCTTACAAACAATGGGAAAGGCGCTTCTGGAATGCGTGTGGCACTAATAAATGTAGGAGAGAATGGTAGGCTTTTCTCAAACGTCGTTTCTCTAACCTGACAGAACCTACTGGTGCCTGTCACGTGCCCGAGGAGACACGACACAGTGGCCCCTTCTCTGGGAGCACAGTCTGTCTGGGGCTGCAGTCCCAGCCCCTTGCACCGTCCCCTTAGCTGTGCAGGCTGTCAGGCAAAACCCCGTTCACCCTTCGGAGCCAGCTTTAGTGCTTCTCTTGGAAGCCTCACCTGGCCCCTGAGATAAGGTTTCATGGGGCTTTCTCACAGAGTCTTATCTCGGAAGCACCTGTTGAACTCTGCACCGTGCTCTTTTGTAATGGGTAGTATAGAACGCACCTGTATAATCTTTTCCGCTAGATCACACACTGCAGAAGGACAGCGATTACATTCATCTGTTCCACAGCTGGGTTTCCAGTGCCTCGCACAGCCACTGGCATTGCTGGGTGCTTCACGGGTGTATTTCTAAAACTAAGAGATTGAGAAGGGAGGACTGGAATTGTTAGTGTCAAGACACAGTGGCATCACTACCATACGGGAGCGTTAAGTAGTTCGCACTGCCAGCAGCAAGACTGGGAGGGGGTGTCTTAAGGTTTCTGTGGTGTTAAGGTTTCTTTTTTATTTTCTTTAAGATTTTACTTATTTATTTTTAGAGAGAGGGGAAGGGAGGGGGAAAGAGAGAGAGAGAAAAACAATACAATTGTATTGTTTTCTTGCAATTGGTTTCCTGTTATATGCAACTGAACCTGCAACCCAAGCATGTCCCTGGCTGGGAATCGAACCAGTGACCTCCTTTTCAGGACGACACCCAGCCAACTGAGCCACACTGGTCAGGGCTGTGGTCTTACAATTTCTTAATGTTGATTGAAACCATCAGGTTTATAGAAACAGCACAGTAAGTCTAACATGATTCTTCCGTCCTTTTGTTTACTCTGAGTAGAAAACTTCATGAGTACTAACTTCATGAGTTACATGTCGGGAAAGAGAACCAGAGACCCATGGACTTTTCCAGTGAATAATTAACCAAATTGTATTGTGTTCACTATAGGTTTGAGTTTAGCAAGTGGGGAGGTCTCACGAAGAAACAGGGCTTGAGTTAGAGGCTGACAGAGAGCGGCCGTGGTAACGATGCACACTGCCACTGCATGCAGGGCCTGCTCGGTGACAGGCCGTCCGCATTCGCTCAGTGTCATCCTTGCACAGCAGCCGAGGAAACTTGAAGGGAGACGCGTGGGGGCCGGGCCTCGCCCTCAGTGGTGACTGGAGCGGGCACAGAGAGGTCGTTGCAGGCTTGTGGATTCTCAAGGGTTCTCAGTTTTAAGCAGCCTTATCTGTGTGTTTCTACAGTTTTACGTTTAAAGAGTTATAACCCTTGACAACTACTTCAGTTCCCTGCTATTGCAAATACAGTTTTCAGTTTGCTTGGGGTTGCCTTTGCCACTTGGAGAAAAGACACGTAGGTAGATACGCAAGGGTCAGTGGGGAAAGTTACCGTGGGTGAAATAGCAGACAGGGTTCAGTTGATTGAGAGGGAAGTTTGGTCACGTGGGAAGAGGCAGGCGGCCCTGTGACCTTGAAGGTCACATAGAGGAGTTTGGATGTGATGTGGGAAGCCATTGTACCTTCTCGGCAAACGAGAGACATGTTCAGAACAGTATTTGAAGCTA
>PVKM010018399.1:0-25085 GCA_004027735.1 Carollia perspicillata
AAAAAATTAATGTAAACTTAATATTTTAAAACATGAATTAATATTTAGATGACCATACCAAATTTTAAAAGGTTTGAAGTGAACACATGAAAGGAAAGTATATTTTGAGTAAGAAATGTAAGCTCTAAGTAAGCACTCATCTTTAAAGGAAATCACAAGTTTAAAGAAAAATATGATGCACATGCTGTTAAATAATAATTATATAAAGAAATACATACACAAATGTATATGTATGTGTAAAGCTGTATTACAGATAAAATAGAAAGTTTAAATTAAACAAAAAAATTCAGAAAACATGTTATATGTGTGAACTCTTCTCTCTCTTCAATATCTCATTCACGTTTAACATGAAGCAAATATGATGAGAAAGCCCTGACTGCTGTGGCCCAGTGGGTTGAGTGCCAGCCTGACTACCAAAAGGTCACTGGTTTGATTCTCAGTCAGGGCACATGCCTGGGTTGCAGGCCAGGTCCCCAGTGGGAGGTGCTTGAGAGTCAACCACACATTGAGGTTTCTCTCCCGCTCTTTCTCCCTCCCTTCCCCTCTGTCTAACAATAAATAAATTAAATATTTTTTTAAAAAATAATGAGGAAAAACTCAAGGGACCTAGGAAACTAAAATTCACTAAAGACAAAGGAAATAATCTAAAGATCGAAAGCAGTTGTTAGTAGTAGTTTTCTCTTCTTCTCTTTCTTTCCTTCTTTCTTTACTTCCTTCCTCTCTTCCTTCTTATGTTCCTTCTTTCCTTCCCTCTCTCCATCCCTCCCTCCTTCTTTCCTTCCTTTCTATCAACCATCTGTCATCTACGCATGTCCAAAATTGTGTACATTGAACTTTAATCAAAGCTACTTAAGTGAGAGAGAAAAATGCTAAGTCTGTGGGTTGAGAATTATGGCAGGGTTTTATTTTCTTTATATATACATCCAATTGCTTAAGTTTTGTTTTTTAACTCTTGGTATTAGCTCATATATTACTTTTATAATACAAATTAGTGTGTAACAAGTATAAATGTTACCTCTAATTTAATCTTTTGCTCTATATCGTTAACAATTTTGTATCTGTTCTCTAGTTTGTATGACTAATTCTGTGCATTTCCAGCCATAAAAATATTTTGTGAGAATATATATTAAAAACATATATTTTTATTGCCATTTTTGGATTGCAGGTTGCTTGCAAGCTAAAAAATAACTGTGTCTCCAGATAAAACATCGTCAGTTCTGTGTGTGTAGATGTTTTAAATATAAAACAATGTAATAATTTAATAAACAGCATCGCTATACTGGCTTCAAGCAATAAAATTTAAAATATATTTGGTGAATTTTTCTTTACTGTTTTGAAAATAAGTGCCAAATACCAGTTAACTTTTTGCAGCTCACTCTTTCATTCTCTGTTTTATCTGGGTCTCAGAATGTCTATCTGCTACCTTGTGATAAATCACCATGTGTATAATTGCTTTATCTAATACACAGTCTGCACATGGTGATATTCATGGGGAAGGCACTGGAAAAACCCGGACTCGCCCTCCCACCTTTATGCTTCAGAACCCTTCAAAAACATGATAGCCTGAGCCAGAGAACAATACAGCAGGTTCTTAACCTCAGAAACCGACGATGAGAAAAGGTTCTAAAATACAGTCAGCAATATAATTTCAATTTATGTTCAAAATAGTCATGATAATGAATAGTCCTCTATCAGGAAAATGGTTCCAAGAGAAACAATAGGCATTTTCTTATCTCGGATGAAAATCCATGCATTGTACCCTCCCAGCCTTGGATCAGAAAAGTGACAGCTGGAAAGGTGGCATTACAGTCCCAGGCAGAGAAGATAAGAACAACATCTAGAGAATCTGTGTCTCCAAAGACGAGACTGAAAATGAACTTGGATGCTATAGAAGACAGTACAACATGTTAAAACCATAATCTGAAGCTCACATGTTAAGCACAAACATGGAATTTCTTACTGTGGTAAGAAATAGATATTGGAATATCACTTAATTCACAGTCCCATTACTCCACTCACTTGACAAGCTTTCTGTGGATTCTGAAATTCTGGCACTGCGCTAAGTGTCAGTGTAGCAGGTTTGGATGAGACATGCTTTTGCCACTTTGATTAGCATGCTTTAAGGTTAAAGTATAAAATAATCAATTTAATGAGAGAAATATAATACATTTAGAGGCAAAATAAAAATATTGGACACCTTTGCCTAGAGATTAGGAGGAAAGGGTCCAGAGAGGCCTTCCAAAAACCATGGTACTTTTTTTGATTAACTATCAAATTACTTTTTAAATTACTTTTTTTATTCTTCTTCAGTTACAGTTGTCCCTCTCCCCCCACCATTACTCTCCCCTGTCCTACCCGCCCGTCAGTTCCCACATTCAATCCCCCTACCCTGTTGTCTTTGCCCATGGGTCCTCTATACATGGTCCTTGACTTGATCCTCCCCCTTCTTCCCGTGTTATTCCCCTCCCCCTTCCCCTCTGGACACATTTTACTTGACTCCTGAATGGTGGATATGAGAGCACCCAGTAGATAAAGGGAGACGGACATTTTAGACAAAACATATTGCAAATCCTCTAATCTTCACAAGTTTGAACGTGGGATAAATATTCATAGTTTACTATAAGGAATAGAAGAATATTTTATAGTTAAGATTCTTGCATTATGAACAAGTTTCTCAACAAAAATTAGGACAAGTTTCTTTTTCCTGATGAAAAACACACACATTCATGCATACACAGGCACACACACGGCTATCCCATCTTTGGGCATTTATGCACGTGGACGCATGCCACGTGCCACAGCTTCACAACCACTGCAAAGTCACTTAGCTCTGAATCTCAGCTACTTTCAAAGTGCAAATTATATGATTATGAGGTTTCAAGTGCTAGAATTTGAAGGGATTTTACCATGTATTAATGTTAATCATCTAAATCTGGACTCTCTTGTAAAATGCCTCTGCCTCATAGTTGGTTTGAAAAAACCCTGTTGGGCAAAGCTGTCTCATGGGTGAGCAGGTTTCTGCTCAGACACAGCTGCATATGAATGGTTCTTGGGTCTGAAACGCTTCCTTACCAAGAGCTAAAGAACCCACAGACCCCGTGCTGGGCTTATCACCTTGTGTGGCAATATCTTTCTGCCCTTTAAACTGAATGAGGCCTCTGTTATCTCTGCTTCAAGATTGTGATTGCATGACCCCTGGCCAACCACACTGCTGTATCTGCCCTTACCAGGGAGGAGAGGTGCCCTTCCCATTTCCCCAGCAGAAGTGGGGGCACTGTCTTGCAGTGGCCTCCACCAGAGTCCCACTGGCCATGGAGGAACAAGGCCCACCACTGAGCTGATCTTGCTCTATCTCTTCTCTGTGTAAGGAAAGCATTGTTCCATCCATGCCTCCACTGCAGGTATTTTTCTTGGCAACTCTAACATCAAGATATAATTGGCAGTGTTTAGAGTCCTCCCCTGGGATTGGTGCATGATGTTCTGTTCCATGACACCTTTGTTAGGATTACCGTTAGAAGTGTTTTTAAAACAATAACAACAACAACAAAAAAAAATTAACAACCACGACCTTTTATTTTAACTCGAACTGTCTCCCCATAAATTCTACTTATCATTCACAATTTTGCCCACACTTCACAACAATTGACTGCAGACCTACAGTGAACAAGCAAAAGTAATCTATCCCTTTTCAACATGAAAACCCTTTAAAATGTGTGCCTATGCTCACCCTGCATCTTCACACCCAATGAGCAAAGGTGCAGTCCTATACTGAAATACCTGTCATCAAATCCAGTTGCCTAGATGGTCTTAAACAAGTTATTCATTCTTTCTCTGTCTCTTTTTTACTTGGCAAATAGTGATAATAATAATGCCTACATCACATCATGTGCACGATGATCCAATGAACTAAGATGTAAAATTTCTGGCCTCTAGTGTATGCTCAGTAAGTGTCATCATTATATTTATTAATAGATTAAGATGTCTTTATTATGTACTATATAATGGACACTGTGCAAGGAATTAATGGGCCTTATTTTATTTACTCTCCAAAAACTGAAACATATTTTGTATTAATTTATGCTTTGTTAAAACTATCACCATAAAACCTAGGGAAATTCCAAAAGAGTCCAACTGACTGGCAGCTTTACTCTGCCCAACACCTCACTCTCCTTTTATGGTGACAGTAGAATAGGTCCATGTTTTCCATAGAGGGAAAGACTTCATCACTGAGGGGGTCAGTGAGTGCATTCCTTGTTCTTTTGTTTTTCCTTAGTCTAACCTATCCATAGAATGCCCCCCAAATAGTCACACATCATCTCAGAACTTTCTGGAATTACTGCTACTATCATGGGAATCTCAGTCCAAACATATCACAGTGTTATTCCTGGTATATGGAAGGAAGGAAGGAAGGAAGGAAGGAAGGAAGGAAGGAAGGAAGGAAGGAAGGAAGGAAGGAAGGAAGAAAGGAAGGAAGGAAGGAAGGAAGGAAGGGTAATCAGGACACATGCCTGATACCAGGCAGGATTGGAACTAATTTAGTTGAGTAGTAGGACGCCTGGAAATCTAAACAAATTAGCTTTGCAAGACCATCCTGTCATTTAATTAGCCTCAACAGGAATGTTATTTATTATTTCACAAAAAAAATTCTTAATTTTTGTATTTGGAAAAAAATTGTGCTGTATTTCTACTTTATATGAGCTTTACAGAAGTTGTCTAGGATCCCACAGAGTCAGAATGTGGCCCCAGTAGTGTCCAACTCAAAAGTAAATTTTTTTTGAAAAGCAATCTCCTGTTTTTACTATTGTTGAAAAGGTGCATAAATAATCTGTGCTTTATAAAATGTGAACTGAGTAAATGGCATTTAAGAAACACTGCATGTTCAAAATAATCTGACCCTAAAACTCAATATAGAACCCTGGTTTCACAGAACAAAACGAGTTTCCCAAGTTATTTTCTTAATGTGCAAATCCTACTCCCAGATCCCCCAGCTGTGACCGCTGGGTTGGGGATGTCTAATATTTTTTAAAATTCTATTTGGCATGTTTTGGATCCTTTTGCAGTCATGGGTCATCTCCTCTAAATATCTTTCTTCAACTGTGGCAAAGAGGATTAAAAAGAAGTCCTATCAGCCACCTTGTCAGAAACAATATAGTGTAAGGTTATGAGCTATTTTTCCTGCAGAAACAAACTAATGAATTATATAACCTTACTAATGATCAGAATATATACAATTTGTCCATATGTACAAAACTGCACTATATTTACAACACCGCTTTATACCCTCCTGGTTGAATCATTTAATCACTGTTGAACAATTTATGTATCTGTTGTCTCATAGCTACCTGATCTTGGTCTGTGCGTGATCATTAATGGTAGGCAGAGCTGGGAGGCTGCAAATTGCATTTCTGAGGCTACTTTGCTAATGGCTTTAATTTGAAGGGAACACACTATTGAAAAGGAACAAACTATTTCAAGAAAAAAATAATGGATAATGTCAAAGCATTATGCTAAATGAAACATGTCAGACTCAAAGGTTACATACTGCATGACTTCATTTGTGACATTCTGGAAGAGGCCAAACAATGGGGAACAGATTTGTGATGGCTGGGGCCTTGGGCAGGGGTAGGGTGGGATTTAAAAGGATCAGCACAAGGGGATTTTAGACGTGAGGCAAACATCCTCCCAGGAGAATGTGGATTTTGTTAATGAGAGTGGTTCTAGAGGAAGAGAGGGTTTTTTTTTTTTGTTTGTTTGTTTTTGTTTTTTAATTTTAATTGTTGTTCGAGTACAGTTTTCTGTCTTTTACTCCTGTCCCAGCCCACCTCCCCCAGTGCTCCCTGCTCCCTCCCACTTCCACCCCATCCCTAGTTTTTGTCCATGTGTCCTTTATACTTGTTCCTGTAAACCCTTCCCCTTTTCCCCTGAAATTCCCTCCCCTCTCCCCTCTGGTCACTGTCAGCCTGTTTTAAAGGTGTGTTCTCTGAATTCATTATGGGTGTTGAGAATTAGCTATCTAATCTGATTTGATTTAAAGAGGCTAATGAATCTATTTCACTGATATGATAGTCCATGGAAAGAACTATCCAAAGAGATAATCAAAATATCTGAATTAGATACTCCTAATCCACCATTTAACAGGAGCAACAAACTAAGTGATTCTGTATATGACACAAATATTTTTAGAAAGCAGGAATATAATGAGTGGTTGGTTGCTTCTAATGTCTCTGGACAAAGGGTTGAAAGCAAAAGATGAGCTTGGAAATCCAAATTCCCACCTCCATCACCCTATAAATGACCTTAGAGCTTCCAAGTAGGTCCTGAAGGAAAGCTTTATCTTCTGAAGCCACAGAGCTGAAATTGCTAAAAATCAAAGGCAGAAGCTTGTCCTGTGATTGGCTGAATTACAATCATGTAGAATTCTCAGGCTCACAGGCAATCTTACTGTTAAAGTAAGAGCACTGATTGGGGGGAAAATTGGATCTTGAAGCTGTGTTGGAGATATTTGGAAAGATTCTGATAAAGGTGAGGACACCGAACTCCTAAATTCTGACGAGTCTTACTTGCTAACCAAAAAGGCCTCCCTACTCCCAGAACACCTCCTCAGATGCAAAAGTCTCAGCCTATCTACCCGCAGTGATACAGACACTTCCACCTCCTTCTCATGGGGATTAACTCGGCATTGACTGAGGCTGCTGGGGTGATGGTCTCCCTGGGGGCAGCTTCTGTGTAGGACAGCACGGATTCTTCTCCAGGCCCAACCCCACCACCTACTTTGACTCTAGACCTGTAACTAGTCTCAAGTCCTAATGGGCCTGTAAAAGGAAGGTACAAACTGTGGCCCAGGGGGGTGCACTAGACTCCAAAAGAACTACAGTGGTACCTCAGTACCCATCCTTAATTCACTCTGGAAGTCACGATGAGTGCACAATGAGGTCCTGGGCAAGCACCAAGTGCTGAAACCTTCTTTTACTTGTCAAAATGTGACAAGTACAGGGTTGGACGAGTTCCAAAGTCTGTAAGTACAGAGGTGTGACCATACTTGCATCTTCTAATTTATGCAAACAGAAACCCAGAAAACATGTGTGTAAATGAATATTAAGGGTGAGAGATAATGGTGGAAGGAGCATAAAGTCATTAAAACCAGAAACTCTTTATATGGAGACACTGATGGAAGATCCCACATCTAATGCTCAACTCAAGAAGCTCAAAAGGGCTCTGACATTTTGTCTGTTTGTTTGCTTGTTTGAAACATGGATCAAAAGATGGCCCACCTTGAGTAAACTAGAATGATGGACCTTCTTTGGATTAAGGTAGAGGAAGGGATCCAAAGCCTTAGAGAGACTGGAATGTTAGAAAGGATTAGTTATGACCCGCTCACACTGTGAGCGACTATAAGCCATGTCTTTCACCAGGTTTTTGAGATACAAATTTGGAAGGGAGTCTCCAGCATCTTTGGATAGCTTCTTGACTGATCTCCTCTAAAGGGCAAGTGGTGCGGTTTGAACCACAATCACGCAGATAGAAAACCTAAACCCCCCGCGAGCCATTGAATCCCAGGGTGTCACGAGCCAAGTTAAATTTCAGTGGCAGGCTGGGTTGGGTCACTCCAGGGGAGAGCATAGTCCCAGCAGCAGCCAGAGTAGTCCGGCATGTACAGAACCTCTGGAGTCCAGGAGTTAGTCATGGTGTTCCTAGAGTGAAACAGGTAGAAGCCAAAGTTCTTACTTGGTCTTTAAAAGCAGAAAAATTCTAGGTCTAGTGAATAGAAGATGAACTCTAGTCCTAAAAAGTAGTCATAGCATTCCAATCAATTCCCGGACTTGAGCTGGTTTACAAACCTAGTAGTCCTAGAAGGAAGGGAAGGCTGGGTCTACCATTAAAAGGAAGCCACAGAACTATCCCAAATTTAAACTGTTAACCTTTCATCTAGCCTTTCCCAAAAGGACCTATGATCTTTGACAGGGTAACTGTGCATTAAAGAAACAACATAGCTGATGTTTTCAGGGACTGCTGCACACCGGCTCTGAGCTGACATTGACTCCAGGAGACCCCCAGGGTCACTGTGGCCCTCCAGGCACAGCGGGGACTTAGAGATATCAGCTCCAGTCCATTTCTCAGTGTGTCCAGGGGGTCTCTGAACCCGTCCTCTGGTCATTTCCAGAATGAATACTTGGAACAGAAATACTTAGCAGCTGTCAGAGTCCCCAAACCACTGCCCTGACCTGTGGAGTGAGGAGCTATTATTTCGGGAAAGGCCAAGTGGAGCCAACAGAATGCCCTCTACTCGGAAAATAGTAAACCAAGAGTAGCACCTCATCCCTGGAAGAACTGCAGGGACTAGTGCCACCACCGAGGACTTGAAAAGTCTCTACCACATACCCATTCAGTTCTCCTATTTGGCCTGTGCAGGAGACAGATATCGGATTTTTATCAGTGCACACACGTATTGGAACGGGGGGAAACAAACTCAGAATGCTTGATTAAGCTTACAATAGAATTTAATTTTCCTGAAAACTTGGAAAAAATGTCCCCTTACTATTTAGAGTTTGCCTTATAATTATAACATATACTTATACCTGAATGTTTTTGTGTTAAAACTATGCTGTTTCAAAATTAAGATAGAATAAAATGTCTAATCATTCTGAATATTCCTATAAAACAAAATAAAAGGTTTACATAAAACATTCATAGCTTGGATCCTAAATTGAGGTGGGGCAGGGAAATGAGGAAGTAGACGTAAATTACTTGGGTAGCAAAGAAACAAATTCATAGAGAGAGGTGTAACATATTGTCAAGAGGTGGCTTGAGGCAAAATAAGTGAAAACCCCGAAGCAGGGATATGAAACACAGAAAGGGAAACAAAATTGCCGCGGAGTAGCAAAAGCAAAGGCTTAATCGTTATTGGGAGTGGGACATGTTGACAGCATGCCAGAAGAATTAGGATCTAATCAGTCTGGAGGCCCAAACACTTGGTGGAAGAGGCAGAATCAGATAAATGGAGTCTATAAAAAAAGTCAAGGGAACAAACTGATTTTGAAGGGAATATTATGTTCCTGCCAAAATCCCTTGACTCAAAAAAGGAAAGACAGATGATCCCTCCTGTTACATGACAGTTAGGTCATAATCTCTGCTTTATGTGCAGATCAGAATGACACCGTTTTTCAGTCAACCCACAAAAGATCTAGGACACCATCTATCCATCAAGGAAAAGGTTGACCCTTTACTAAAGAAAATATCTTGAAACAGTAATCATGGACTATTTCTTCAGAAATGTATATATTATACAATATACTTATAATGTACAAACAGTTTTTATATAATATAACATTAAAAAACATAGCTTTCATGAAATCATTCTACATACAGCACATAATTCTGGTATGTGAATGAAGCACCATTACTAAGCATTTGAATTAATAACGTGACTTAAACTTTCAAACACAGTAAAAGCTCTTAACTGACTTCCACTGAACGGCTCACCTGACGCACTGACATTAATTCATTCATAACAGTTCACTGATGCCCACAGTCCACCTATTCTCCGATAAATCCATACATCTCTGCTCCTTCCAATTCTTGGTATGCTTACTTTTCTAGGTTGTGTTGCCACAGTAGTGCCTAATATTGTGGTTGTATAGTATAATAACAATTGTATTAGTATAAACAGACATTAAGCTGATGGATGAAATGAGGCAATGAGGAAGGGCTGTTTCACAACTACCTACATGTGTCTAATACTGCAGCACCCTGCGAAAATCATTTGCACTAGGATTCATGAAAACCATATTATAATTACTGTCGGCATTAATATGGCAAATAAAGTGGAAAGTTTAAAGACATCACTTACATCTATACGAAGCATACTTAGGTCTGCCACTTAGTGAACTTAGTGGTTTTAGACAGGTTACTTGATGTCTCTGAGTCTCTGTGCCCAAATTATGCAGTACATATAGTCAAGTATTGAACAAATCCTAGGTTATCGTAAGCATTTTTTGGTGGACATCTTTAAATTTGGGTCCTTAGAATTAAAGATGAATATGAATGAAGTGAAACACAAAACATCAATATCTTTGTGGTGATTCTTAGGAATGACCTGTATTAGTAATTAAAGTGTATTTACTGCTTACGGGACTCACATTAGCTGTGCAAACTAGCAGAGAGTTCACTTAGATGGCTATTGGAGGTCGATCATAGGAGCACAGTGAGCATGAGGGTTATGGAGAAAGTAAGCAAATGTTGGCTATCATGGGAAATTTACGTTTCAGGGTTTATTTTATAAAATTTATTGGAGTGCCATTGGTTAATAACATTATATAAGTTTCAAGTGTACACTTCTCTGGTACATCATCTGTGTGCCACCCCAGCTCTAGTCTCCCTCTGTCATCGTATGCTTGACACTCTTCATTCTCCCCTGTCCCTTTGCCTCTGATAACCATCTTTTTGTTGTCTGTTCTGTTTGTATGTTTGTTTGTTTTTGTTGTTGTTCATTTGTTGCTTTGTTTCATATCCCGCATGAGTGAAATCATGTGGTTCTTACCCTTTTCCATCTGACTTATTTTGTTTAGCATAATACTTTCACGATCCATTTGTTGTGAATGACCTTTGTTCTTTCCTGTGGATGTGTGTATACACACATACATATGTACACACACACACACATACATCTCCTGAAGGACATTTAGTTTGTTTCCATTTGTTGGATATCATGTATAATGCTAACAAACATAGAGTCCATATATCTTTACAAAAAAAAAGTTTTCTATTTGGGGGTAGATACCCAGAAGAGAGATTGCTATAACTTTATCATTATTTTTTTTGAGGAACCTCCACACTGTTTTCCCTAACGACTGTACCAATTTATGTTCTCCCCAGTGGTGCATGAGGTTTCTTTTTGTCCATAATCTTTTCAACCCTTTTTATTTCTTGTCTTATTGAAAATAGCTATTATAACAGGTGTGAGGTGGTACCTCTTTATAGTTTTGTTCAGTATTTCAGCTATGAGTTTTGGAAAAATTTTAAAATTTATAAATTTTTACATTAAATGAAATTTACTTAACATGATATAATATTGTTTCATTAAGTGCATTCCCACTTACTTTCTAGACATCAGTAAGGCCTAGGTATTTGGGAAATTCAATGCAAGGCTTCAAAGTTAGAGCTATAGCTAAAGAAAAGGGGAAGCCAACTAAATCATGCAATCACAGGACGTCACGTGAACTTTAGAAAGATTACTTGATGTGCAATGAGAAATAGATTGGTGTTGAAAATTTCTATTATCAGAATCCCTATAAGATAATTAGGCTAGGTCATAAAATATGTGATCTTGCGTGAATAGGGCAAATGCGATAATGCATATAAGTGGAAAGATTTGAACCCTATTTAGAAAATATAATAGAAGAATTTTGATGAATTCTTGAACACAGTTTGAGGAAGTAAGTTGGAGTCCAGAATGAGACATATGTCGTGGGAAACTGAGTGGGCAGTAAACTAAAAACACACACAATGGAACTGATTGGTTGGGTGTGGGGAAATGCAGGGTAACATTTTTTTTAAGTTCCCTGGGGGCCGTCCGCATGAAGACTTCCAGTGCACAACTGAATGTGCAACTGTAAGTAAGGAGAATGTTCTGTGACAGGAGTGAAGGCATCTGAGCGTGGAGCACTGGGCAAGAGGGGCTCTGGTGCTGCTAATGGGAAAATTGAAAAGCCTACTGAGAAGACTGCACTTGACTAAATACTACTGAGGTCCTTTTTGACTCTTGAAGAAATAGTTTAAGTTAAATAGGGGGTGGATCTCAGAATATATTGAGTTGTATAGTAAGACAAGTAAACAGCAGTGTAAACAACTCTCTCAAAAATTAGGATTGTGAATATGAAGAGACATTTAGTGGAAAACAATATGTTTTGTTGTTTAAAGATTGATCTATATCTCTTTAATTGTTAAAGGTGGGGATACCTAAAGAGAACAAGTTGATTATATATGAGAAAGTTTTGTCCATGGTGTGTCAGAGAGGAGGAAAAAAAATGGGTCCCAAAACATAAATAGAGAAATTACTTCTGACATATAAAGTAATACTTGTTTTATTTTAACTGGAGAAAGAATGGAAGGGAGAGATTGCCATGTGCATTTCACTATAGTAACAGTAAGTTGAATTAGGTCTCTCATTATTGCATCACTTAATTAGGAGAATATATTATTTGTCAGAAAGGAAGAGGGGGTAAGGGGATTTCCTGTTGATTTTATGTGGTTTAGAAGACTGTTATATGATCACTGTAATGTCCTATACATTTTTGGCTTCAGTTATGTTTTGCCCTTTGTGTTTTCCAAGACAGTGCACAATATTTTTATTTCCATATTTTTATAATCGAATTTAGAAACAATGTACTCTTAAGCCACCCATGTCTTTGGAGATGTTAAGGAGCACTAGTTATATTATGAAAAACAGTACATTAATTAAAACTATATAATAGCAGGGAGACAAAAATCATAAATCAATATTGCAAATAAATACATAACAAATATTAATTGCTTAAAATTTTGCTTTGTCTTTAATTAATGTTAATTCTTTTGCGTGAAATGTATCCAAAAATTGTTGCAACGATGTCTATGCGGACCTTTAAAAAGTCAAAGGAACACAGTTCGTGGTAGGAGGACAAACAATAAGTTAAGATGGCGTCCAAAGGCTGCCGTAGACGGCAGTTTGTAAAACTGTCAACAATATGTGACAGAGGCAAGAAAACATCCTCTAAGTTGCCGTCTGTGTCCTGTTATACCAGGTTCATATATTTAGATACTTTCAATGAGATATCATGGGATCATATCCCAAAGTCATGTGTTGTTTGGGATTTCAAGCCGAGCGACCTGATGCACTAAGCATTCGGGTTTGGCTAATGAGCAAAACCGGGGGAAGAAAATCTGGTCTGTCAGCTCCTTGGTTTTGACTAGTGTGCCCTAAACTCACATACGCCAAGGTCTCTGCAATGCCATGAGGCAGTTTGGGGGAATTCGATGCCACAAATACAGCTACAACTAATTTGATTTAGCTTCATTAAGTCTACTAAGTGCTTTTTGACATGTTTACCTAGGTTAGAATAGACTAGTTCACATATTTTATGTGCATATGAGTGAATGTATGTGTAGATATGCAGACTTTTATGTATATATATATATATAGTTTGTTATATTATATACAATGTATGTCTCTTTAAACATTTTCAGTGTTAACCTCTGCTGAAGTTAAATAAACCAAGGTAATTTTACAGCAAGAAAAAAAAAACCTGTAGAATTCTTCTATATCATTTAGTTCATTTTAGAGATTTGATATTAAATTTCCAGTTTGCCAAAAGTCCTTAACTGCTTTACGGATAATAAATAAATGATGCCTTAGTCAATCCCACTGAGATCTACCTGCAGGCATTATAAATGTTGTTTGTATGTTTGTATTATCAGTTATATTAATGTTCCTACTACTGTTTTTGGACACCTGGCTGTAAAGTTTTTATATAGACATAGATAGATGAATATATATAATAATATAAATATAAATCATATAAATATAAATGGAATCATATGTATGATATTTGTTATATATAACTTTTATATAATATAATTTAGTAACTTCAATTTTAATCTTTAATCCCAAGTAAATAGCATTCCCCTATTCAAAGACAGCTTTTAAATATTAGAACTGTTTTAGTATTACAATAGAAACAATTTTAAATTTAATGGTAGAGTTATAATTGTGCAAAACATGAAAACATGTTCTCTTTACCTCCAAAGAAGAATAAGCTTTACTTCTACTATCTTGTCACTTAAATTTAATAAAATAAAATAAGAAATTAAGTAAGAAAAGGTGGAAAAAGAAGAAAATAGTAACCACAGGAAACTACAGGTAAAATTATACTTAACAGTAAGAAACTAGATGTTTTTTTCTGAAACAGCAAGAACACGGCACAGATGTTCTCCTCAGCTTCTCTATTCAATACCATACTGGAAATCTTGCCTAATGCAATAAAACAAGAAAATGAATTAAATGAATAGAGATTGGGAAAGTAGAAATACAACAATCTTTTTTCACAGATGACAGATTATCTAACTAGAAAATCTTAAAGAGTTCATAGACAAAGACCAATTGATATCAACAATGTAATTTCAGTTTTCAGAGAAATCCTTTGACCATCTTGAGGCTTAGATAAATCACACAATATTTTTTACTGTTACCCTATTATGAATTCTACTTACTACAATTATGTAAAGTTTTGGTTAAATATTGTTAGTTTAATGAATATATTTATCAAAAATTCAGGTGATGCCTGGTCAACATTATAATAATTTTACAGAAGTATCCTCAACAAGTTTAACCATTTTATATATTGCTATTTAAGTTTAATATTCTTTTATAAAACATTCACATATATGAGCCTTACATAATAAATACTGTCCAAACTATTGGAAAAAAGATCTGTTAACCAGATAAAATTGCAGCCACTAGCCCTGGCTGGTGCGGCTCAGTGGACTGAGTGCCGGCCTGCAAACCAAAGGAGTCACCCATTCAATTCCCATTCAGGGCATACGCCTGAGTTGTAGGCCAGGTCCCCAGTAGGGGGCACATGAGAGGAAACCACCTATTGATGTTTTTCTTTCTCCCTCACTCTCCCTCTCTCTAAAAATAAATAAATAAGATATTTTTAAAAGTTGCATCCACGAATCCCCACAAAGTGTTTTAATAGCAATTATGGCATTATCCATCTCATTACCTGGACTTAATACTCTCTTCTTAAATGTGTACAACTATAGAGAATAAATATAAAGTAATATCAAGTTACATAACAGGAAAAGATGAAAGAAAAGTAGAAACCCTAAAACTAAAGGGTCTAGTTAAAAGTTG
Source organism: Carollia perspicillata (assembly GCA_004027735.1). Taxonomy (NCBI): domain Eukaryota; kingdom Metazoa; phylum Chordata; class Mammalia; order Chiroptera; family Phyllostomidae; genus Carollia; species Carollia perspicillata. The sequence continues at coordinate 14,888 of PVKM010018399.1, forward strand.
TAGAGATAAAAATGAAGCAGAAAAAAGGAAGTGGGGTGATGTATGGATTTAAATTTGGCCACTTACGCCTCTCTGCAGCCTGTGTGATGGTGGATTCCAATTGAAGAAGGAAGACTCCTGGTTTGACGTGCTTAACTACTGACTTTCCGGGAGGAAAAAGAAGTGGCAACTAAACAGAGACAGATAATTTTAATTTTGAGTAATTTGACCTATAACTAAATTTTAGTAGTGGTGAAATTATTTAAAAAGTACATGTTTCTTTTTTGGTTTTCATATTAACTTGGGAGAACACAATATGTTATTGTCATTAGTGCTTTGTAGCTATGGATTTACTGATTGCTCAAATTAGTCTTGTCATAGTAAGCCTAAATCCAGTAACTTGAGTAAAGGCATGTTACTGGCCACTGTAAAAGACTAACACATATTGACAACTATAATAATAGGTTTTTTTCTTTCTTTCTTCACACTTTAAATATCGGGCCAAGGTCCTTTCTAGTCAACATGGCTGTGACTGGCCACCCAGGGATTATTACTTTCCTTTTACTAGACTGGAATCTCTTGGTCCCAGAGTCTTTGGATAGATTGCTCAATGTTAATGTTCAGTGTATGGAAAAAGCATCTCCTGCTGGTGTCTCCCAGTAGAAATATTATGTGAGCCACCTGTGTAATTTAAATTTTTCTAGAAGCCATATGCAAAACAGTAAAAATAACTGGTTAAATTAATATTAATAACATACACTTGGCCATTGAACAACATGGAGGTTAGAGGCATCCACTCTCCCACAGTCAAAACCTGCATAAAAGTTTTGACTCCTCAGAAACTTAGTTGTCCCTTGGCATCCTGGCCACACTCAGGTACCACCCGTGGATGCCTAAGTTGCCATGTGAAATGGTGTAGATCAATGCAGACAGTCAGCCCTCTGTGCCCATGGCGCGCAGCCTCACGCGGGAAACACCATAAATCTGCCTCTGAGCAGATCCACAAATTCAAACTGTGTGATTCAAATCAACTGTATTTGATTTAACTCAATGTATCCAAACTTTTTTTTATCTCTACTTATATCCAATGTAAAATTATTATTGAGGTACATTATCCTTTTCCTTCATAACACTTCAAAAAAATGTATTTTATGCTTATAATACATTTCAAATAAAATACATGATTTTCAGCTTTTAAATGTAATGTAATCCCACCAAAACAATAAAGGTGTGTTTAACAACTAAAATATATGCAATATGTTAGCTTTTAAACTTCAATTAAATTAATTAAAATAAAAATAAAAATCCATTCACCCAGTTCCACTAACCATGTTTCAAGTACTCAGTAGTTATATATGGCTAATGGCCACCCTATTAGGTATCTCAGATGTATAACATAATGTGGGAATATAATTTTGAGGGAAAAAAACACCTAAAAAGAGAATATACACCTATGTACTCACAGATTTTTCTAAGATAAAAACAAGTTAATTTTTATTCAACTATTTTATACAACCCAATGTAAAATCACTAGAGAGTCACATTGTGATCTGGATTACTTTGTTTTGCTCAAATTATTTTTTTCTGTTTTATATATGCATTTAAAATTTTTGTGGTAAAAAGGTACCATGGTTATACTAACTTTATCAAACAAAAGTTAAATCGTAGTGTTTCATTTCTTAATAAGGCTTGATAATGCTAATTATGTAGAAGAATAAATAAGAACTTTAACTTAAGATTTCAGTAGTAAGTATTTAAAATGCAGTTATGATTTTTATTGTACTGAATTCAAATCTGATCATAAATTAACTTTCAGTTTTTTAAAGCTGTGAGTAAATAATGATATTTGCTACTACTACATTTAAATTTTTAAGAATCAGAAGGTCATAGGAGGCAAGAATCGAATCAAAGTTGTATGGGAAAGTGAGAAGTCCCACAGACCTGTGTAGTCGGAACAGGCTGCCCATTGTAATCGACTCCAGTCTCACAGCTGCCTGAGAGCGCTCTGCTGCGTCTCTGAGCTCCCTTCTTTCAGAGCATGTAGTCAGACGCTGCACCTGGCTCTTTGCCCTGAGTGCTGACCAGTTTGCCTCTGTGACATTAACCTGGTGCCTGAGAGTCTGAGTGTCGAGAAGGTTGACTCATTCACAGTTTCCACAATGGAGCTCCAGCATTTTATGCTGTTTCCTAAATAATAGATGCAGTAGGGCTGCCCTAGCTAGTCTCTGTGGCTGTGTAACAATGTTCTTCAGCATGACTACCCAGACACATAAACATATGTTTTCTTTATTTCCTTATTTTTTGGTTTAACCGCATGCCTTAGAAGAAGGCTGAAACTCGCACAATTAGACAAAATTCCTCTATTGCCCCATTCTATTAAGATTTGAGCATGTGATCAGGAAGTTATTCTATTTTGATTTATTATCCTAATGGTCATTGATATATCAAATCCAGTATATGTGATTCATTCATATAAAATAAAAAGCTATGAAAGTTCAATTATTCTGTAACCATAACTGATATTCTTTTTTCTATAGTGTATTAGTAAAGAAATGGCTATAGGGTATGACAGGTATTTTAAAGATTTTATTCATTTATTTTTAGAGACAGGGGAAGGGAGAGAGGAAGAGAGGGAGAGAAACATCAATGCGTGGTTGCCTCTCATGCACCCCCACTGGAGACCTGGGCCACAACGCAGGCAGGTGTCCTGACTGGGAATCAAACCAATGACCCTTTGCTTCACAGGTTGGCACTCGATGCACTGACCCACACTAGCCAGGGCTGTTTTTATTTTTTGTTTGTTTTGTTTTGGCTAAACAGGGGCTTATACCAGAAATTTACATCTGGAAGCTTGTATTTTTATGTGTGTTTGTGCCTGTATGAAATAAATGTTTTTGCTCTCTATTTTAATTTGCTTTTAAAATTAAATTTATTGAGGTGACATAGCTTTGCAAAACCATACAGCAGAGGTGTCAAACTCATTTTCAGTGGGGCCACATCAGCCTTGTGGTTGCCTTCAAAAGGCCGAATGTAATTTTAGGGCCGTATAAGTATAACTACACCTTAACTAGGGGCAAGGAGCTCTGCACTGCCGCCAGGTAGAAACAAGGTACAGGCCTGGATAAAACAAGGTGGAGGGCCTTGTGTTTGACACCTGTGCCATATAGGTTTCAAGTGTACAACTAAGTAATAAATCATCTGCACAGTGCATTGTGAGCCCATCGCCCCAAATATAGTCTCTTTCCATTCCCATTCCCCCAACCTTTGCCCCCTCTGCCTTCCCACCACTCATTCCCCTTTTCCTCTATCCACATGCTATTTTCCATGTCCATCCCCATGCCCCACTCCCCTCTGACAGTTATGAGTCTGGTCCATGTACCCATGCCTCTGTTTTTATTTTGCTCGCCTATTGGTCATCTGTACATCTCCTTTGGAGAAGTATTTATTCAGGCCTTTTGCCCATTTTTTAATTGGGTTGTTTGTCTTTCTGGTGTTGAGTTGTGTAAGTTCTTTATATATTTTGGAAACTAACCTCTTATCAGATGTATCATTGGCAAGTATGTTCTCCCATTTAGAGTGTTCCCTTTCCATTTTGTTATTGATTTATTTTTGCTGTGCAAAAGCTTTTTAGTTTGTATAGTCCTATTTATTTACTTTTTCTTTTTATTTCCCCGCCCATGGACATATATTGGCAAACTTATTGCCATACAAGGTGCCAAAGATCAAACGACTTTTAACTAGTAAAAAAAAAATACTCACCAAATGAACAAAACTAAACAACACAACAGAAAATACATTCTGGGAGCAAATAGTGATTTTGTTTGTTTTCATTTAACTATAATCACAACCACATTCGGACAGCTGAGCTTTAGATTGTTCATGTGTGTTCTCTCATGTAGGCTTTGTTTACTTGAATTAACCCTGGAAACAAGGCATATACATACTAAGTAAAGACTGAGTCAACAACAGAATCTACGTAATTGTTGTTGCTGTGTTCGTCTGAAAAGGAAGATTAATAATTCAAGCAATTCCATATTTTAAGTCTCTTTAAAAAATGTCAATACATGTTCTGCTATCTGATCAGGGTGGATATGCATATATGAGAAATAGAACTATGTTCCTTTAGCAGAAGTGTATCAGTGCTGTGATGATGATTTCAAAAATTTCTATAAATAATGTGACACAGGTGGACAGAATGTTAAAGCATTTCTCTTTTAGTAATTCAGCCAGCAGTTGACATATCTCTAAGTAGCTCCTCTTCAGTCATTACTTCTTGCCACTGTTTGAAAATGTCCCTGAATACAAGAAGCTATTTTTCAATAAGACATTCAGCTATCAATACTTGTTTATTGTAATTCAAGTTCCCTTGTCTTTTAAGGAAATTGCTATTAAATTATAGTCCTAGAGCATCTCTAATAGCACAGTTACTAAAACTGATTTTTCATGCATATTCATAACAAAAACGATAAAGACCACTGCAGATTTCAAAATGATGCATCAATCAATGCCATAGATTCCTGCTTAGCAGCTCAAAAAGGAGAAAGCGTAGCCCAATGTTTTCTTTGTGAAACACTTACTGTGCACTTTTATTCAAATCATTATCCAAAAACAATTTGTCTTGTGCATCTACACAGTGCTATCACAAATGTACAGAAGGTTGAAAAATCAGCAAAATGCCAGAGGAAAGAACTCTTTTTGCAGCTTTCCGCCCTTCAAAGTTGATGCTCTTTGAGGCAAGAAACAGAGTTCTGAAGGGAAAAACTAATATAGCCCTAAGCTAGGATATTGCTGAACTTGATTTGGCCCAAAATGTAGGTAGCAATGTAATTTTGTGGTGTTCCATATCTTTTCACGATCCTTCCATAACACATTTTTCTCACCTATCAACACTACAACTTGAACCTCATGTAGAAAATTGTAGATTAAAAAGTTTTGTGTTGAACCCTATGGATTAAATTGCTGTATAGAAAATTGTTTATTTTTCATTTCCAAGTAGAGGAACAAATAACTAAAAATCTATCGTAATAGCAATTATAAAGAAATATACCACAGTATGAAAAAGACAATGATATATGTGTTTAGCAACCAAACTTTTATCTTATATACAACAACATTAATGGAATATCTGTTGAAGTAACCTGATCACCTCATTAAATTATGCTTTGAAAATTCTTAATTAAGATTTTATATCATATTATATATGAAAGCATGGGAGAAACTCAAATTAATTTAACAAGTTAAAATCACATACTAAATAATTTTAAACCTTTATGAGTTATTTGCAATGACTTTCTTCTTTCATAAACTATATATATATTTTTTGTTATTGCAAATATAATAAAAGGAGGGGAATTTGAGATATAAATCACCTTAGTGCTCAATGAATAAGTTCAAATCATTCAATTTCACATAGTCCTACACATCACAGCAGGGCACATGGCAATGAATGCAATGTCTGGCACTAGTCATCTTGATTCCTTCAACTTTGCTCATCCAACATCCCAGTGCATTTACCTAACTTGGATGGTTGTAGATGCCTTCTTCCTCAGCTAAAGAAACTTTCCAAGCCTAACTTTCCTAGCTAGTGTTTTTAATCATACTCTTTTTTTGAGCAGCTCCATTACCCTACAAAAATGTCACATCTCCCATTATTTAAAATCCCACTACCACCAGCCTTACCATCAGCAACAGAAACCAACCTGCACCTTCGTCCTGCCTCATCCAAAGGCAGTACTCTGTTTCTTTGGGTTTCCTTCACCTGGAATGCCTTTTTTTCCTGCCGTTCTCGGTGGCTCCAACTAAATATAACTTTCTGTCTTATTTGGTCATGTGTGGAACATAAGAGATTTTTTTTTGTTGCCAGCTCAGTAAGGAAGCCACTGACAAGCAGTCATGACAGAACCAGATGTTTATCACGTACCACAGTTACAAGATCAGTCCCAACGTGCCCCACCATTGTGACCCTTGTGTTTTTGCTGTGGGTGCGAGATGGGACACCTGGTCAGGGACCATTGGTGAAGCCCACCTCAGGGAGCTGACATTGATGATACCAGTCATCCAGACAAGAAACCAAGTACACCTATGAGTGTCCTGTGTACAGTCCCAAAATGAGGGGCTCCAACTACATTTGAACCTGCAGTGGAAGAGCAAGGAGAAGAGGCAGGTCCAATGGGTCCTGGCAGGTGTGGCTCCGCTGTTAGAAGCATAGGTGACCCTCATGCTGGGACTCTATTTCCTTCAGCCCCAGGAGGAACACAGTGAGGATTTTTCATGAGGTCATTGGATGGTTCTCAAGCACATTAATTTATCTACTGAGAGGGGTGTTCAGACTAGTCATAGAGCTCTGCAAATGCATGTCCTGCTAATTTTTCTATTGCTACTGTCTCAAATGTACCCTCAATGTCTACTGCGTAGATCAAGCCCTGGAGCTGGCAAGGGCATTAGAAATTATTTATTGTACAGATAAGAAAATCCAAAGCCTAAAAAATGAAGTGAATTTTCAAAAGTCATATAGCTAATAACATGGAGTTGAAATAGAACTCACATGGTCCGTCAAGTGCAGACTTTTATTCATAACATCACTTGCTTGTTTCCCTGTGTTGAGTGACACATCTTAGATCACAGCACAAATTACAGCGTAATAAATGTTCATTATCATATCTTATGTTGAGCATGGGCGGGAGTCACAAACCATACAAAGCAGGGTGCTCCATGAAGCCAAAGGTAGCCTTCCCATGGCTGTGCAGACCATTTACCTTAAGATTAATTTGGAACCCGTACCAACAAGTTGGTTAACTCTGTCTTCTCTGCTCTCATCAACATACCTCTGAACTTCAAGCATAAGTATGACTTCCTTCTATAAGAATATATCTACAGCTGAGTGGTAACTACCTCTAACAATATAAAGTAGTATGGTCAGTCAGTAAAGTTATCTCATCAATTGGTCTAAAATTATTTTCAATAGTAATTGTCCTGAGGGGCTTTCCATATTAAAATAACATTAGACTCATTGATGGAAAAAGTAAATTTCTATGGTGTAACTATAAAATAATATTTTCCATATTATAATTATTAGCATTCCAAATACTCACTCGTAAACAATTAGAATGAAGACCTAGACACTAGTAGATATGAAGTTTGCTAATAATTTTAGCTAATATCATTTGGTGATTAAAAGGAATAGTTACAGTATTTATGAAATAAATCCTATCTGTTTAGCAGTATCAGTGTTTACAGATCAAATCTTTCTGAAGTGTAATCACCTATGTTCTATGATACATAACCACATTGTGTATAGTTATACACAGATATTCATATCTACAATTCACATATACACAAACATTAACTGCTCAAATGTACCATGAGATGTTTGCTTTTCTCCCTGGGAAGTGTTAACTCAACAGACTTTGAGACAAATGAATCTCCTAAGTACTCCCTTTCCTTATATACAGCATGTGGTAGGTTTAGGTGAAATGAGTGCTGAAAGTAGAAACACCCCAGAAGAATTAAACTCTCATTGAAGGAACCCCTGTGCCATTGGGTAAAGATGGAGCTTTGAAAGGAACGCTTCATTTCAACTAAAAGGCCAAGGTACTAGAATGCAATGCATATTTACAATAATTTTCAGATGTGTACCAAGATTTTAAATTAACAGTGTAGTTTTAGTATGCAATGGCTAGTAATTGTAATTTTATATTAATTTACAACTGAATAAAATGCCATTTTGCTTTTTGAATTCATTTTATAAGCCCCAATACTTCACAAAAAATTATAGTTTTGTGTTCCATTTACCTATTTGCTTATTTGTAGCTTGTCCAAACTATTTATTAAATTAATGTTTTCATTGGTTGGACGTTCTAAACATTCCAAATTCTTTTGACTGAGGATTTAAAACCAACCTCTTGCTTCTCTCTGCCCCCTTCTGTCTCTATCTCTATCTGTCTGTCTGTCTCTTTTTCCTCTCCCTCTCTCTAGAAAGACACACAATGCTATTTTTATCCAGTTGTAAGTCATAAAAAAAGTTTAAGCACCAGGTCTTTTTATGCATTATTGCAAGAGACTGGTATTGTTTCATATGTCCACACCTCTCAGGAAGAAGTGAGAAAAGAATACTCCTCAAGAATCACAAAGACATGAACTATTTACCTATCTACTAAGCCAACTACAGAAACACAGAGGAGCAGTGCACACTAATCACTACTTGTCAGAAGCTCTGCAGGGTCTGAGATCCTATTCTACATACAAGGTGTTTGGTTTGTTTCTATTCATGAACACTGGGAGAAGACAGGGGGCTCTTGGATTAAAGACAAAGAATTTCCTGAGTCACAGGAGCGACAGTTGGAGCTTCAAGGTGGTCTGTGCCCATTGTGCCTTCCCCCAAGTCCCACAGAGGTGATGTGAAGGGCACATCGAGGGTGCGCGCAGGTGCAAGAGGTTATGTCAAGGGAGAAGGTGGGCTTGCCTTGAGAGCAATGGGAGCAAGCCTGCTGTGTCTGGTTTGGAGTTGGGAGGCGAGCGCTTATGTCATCTCTCAAGCATACTCGCTGTAAACACAACCACGAAAAATGTCCTGGGTAATGGGGTTCGGGGTTTGCATTCTCACTGTGTCCGCAGAAATGTGAAGGAGCGCTCGAGAGTCCATGGCGGTTGCCTCCGCGAACCCGCCCTTACTCGTTTCTATTAGATTCCAATGAGGTTTAAACTCTACAAATACTTATACTTTGTCATCATGAAACTCAGGATAAACTTAGGTCTTTTAACATGCACAAAAGACATTAAGAAAATTTAAAGAACGTAGAACTTCAGCTACTGGAGAGATGGTGCACCAATACCGAGGAACGAAGGAGCGGGCGTGCGTTTTAGCCTAATTTTAGAAGAGATGCAGCCACAGCCACCTGGGGCCTAGCGCCTGAACACACCTGTGTTCTGGCCGCACTGGGCGGCCACTGCCGGGACATTCCGAGGTCCCCACCGCCGTCGCTGCTGACTGAGCCTCCAGCTACCCTCATCGTCCACCATGGGGATGATCCCGGACACGCGGATGCTGCTCCCAGCCCTCCCTTCAGCCTGCGTCAGGGAGCTTTGTAAGCCTTCTTGGCCACAGAGCCTGACCCGCAAGCGCTGGTGCCTGCATCTCTAGCCTCGCGTCCTGCGCCTGGCATGGTGGGACCCTGCCGCTCCCACCGCCGCCTCCCTCGTAAGTGCGCCAGAACTACCCCTAGGAATGCCAGGTCGCCCTCCACAGACACATCAACCTGGAGCCTCAAGCCTCCTACCTGTACCTTTTCGTGGCCTTCTACTTCGACCGCCAGGAAGTGGCCTCGAAGCATTTCCCTACCTGCTTCTTGTGGCAGTGGAGGGAGGCATGGGGGCAAGTCCAGACGCTGATGCAGCTGCGGAACCAGAGAGCAGGGCGCACGGGCCTGAGAGATATACAGAGGCCTGACCCATGCTGCTGGGAGACAAGCAGGATGGCCATGAAATCCGCCTTGCAGATGGAGAGGATGGTGAGCCAGAGCCTGCTCAATCTGTCCCACTTGGCTACCATCGAACGACGCTCACCTGTGTGATTTCCTGAAGCATCACCACCTGTTCCAGGATGTAAAGTCCATCAAAAACTTGGCAGCAAAACTCATCAATCTGCCCAAGCTGGGGGCCTGGGAAGGTAGCCTGGCAGAGACCCTCTTCGGCAAATTCACCCTGGGTGACAGCAAGAGCTGAGTCTGGGCTGCCTTACTGACAGCCACGGGGTGACTTCCCCTGGTCACGGTGCTGAGCATGCCTATTGCCATATTGCCCTTCAAAAGGTTCACTTAAAGTTTTTATATTCGAGTGTCATCATTACTTCCGAAGTTATTGTTTGCTAAATATGTAAAAATGTTTCATAGAAAAAGAAGAAGAAGAGGTACATATTAAACTTCCTCAATATGTCTGAGAGGTCTCTGTCAGATCTGAGAGGTCTTTATCAGGAAGAGCTTGGCTGGCACCATTCTGAACTCCACGAGAATGTTTTTAATATGCCTAGCATATATTAACACATAATGCTATAGGCCACTGTCAGAAGATAATTAAGTCTACAATTTGTTAAATATTTTAAATGATTATACAAATCTGAGTTATAAATAAATACTTTGTATGTTCTTGTACTTTTGAAAGGTGAGGGAGTAAAGACATCTCTTTTTAATAGTCTATTATTGCAGACTTATTATAAATATGTGTG
>PVKM010018400.1:0-25061 GCA_004027735.1 Carollia perspicillata
CACCTTTTTTTGGCTTGTTTTCACTTTGGATTAGAATTTGTATCTCGTAGGAGGTAGGAGTGAGAGGTTTTGTTTCAAGTCTTGCATCATCTCACCTGTGAAAAAGGAGAAAGCTGTGAGGACAAACTGGAGCATTGATACTGAGACACTTATAATTTCTACATACACCTTTTTGTCATTACAAGACAACTAGAAGACTTTTTACCAGAAGACCATTTTTATCATTTCTCTTTTCATGTGAGCTTTGATACCAGATGAAAAATAGAAGTGGAGAGCTGTAAGAAAGTGATACATATTTTTATTCATGTAGTAGAGGGAAAACTGAGATGAGTAGGTAGTTTTACATATTCAGGTCTTTTTATGTACAATCAATATATATAAACAAGTGCAACTCTTTATTTTCATGACCATGTTTTTACTTAATAGAGGTATAATTGACTTATAAACTGCACATATTTAAAATATGCAATTTGCTAAGCTTAACATGGTTGTAACCCATTGCTTAGCAAAATAATGAACACACCCGTTACTGAAAAGTATTCTAATGATTTTTTCGTAATCCCACTGAGCTCACTCAAGACAATCACTGATGAGTTTGTGTTTTTTTGTAGTTTATAAAAATGTGGTGCTACAGTATGTACCCTCTTTCATCTGCCTTTTTAACTCAGTAATATTATTTTTAGAGCCATCCGTGTTGCTGCAAGTGTCATGATTTCATTCTATTTATTACTCAGTAGTAATCCCTTTTATGAATATACTGTAATTTATGATTCACTTGATGGTGGACATTTGGGCTGCAGCTTTGACTCTTACAGATACGAGTGTTATTAACACTTACATACAAGTCATTGTAGGAGCACAAGGTCTCGTTCATTCTTAGCTGGGAGTGGAATGTCAGGTGTATGTTTAACTTTTTATACAAAGTGCCAACTGCTTCCCAAAGGGACTCTGTCCTCTTACATCCCCAGTGATAGTGTTTGAGAGTTTCCTTTGCTCCACATCTGCAGCTTTGTATGTTGTCCTCTTCATTGTATCCATTTTCAAAGGTTCGTAGTGGTGTCTCATTGTGGTTTCATTTGCATGTCACTGTTTCACTAATGACTAATGAGGTTGAACACCTACCTTTTCATATGCCTGTTTGTGATTAGCATACCTATTTTTGTAAAGTAGGTGTTCCTATATTTTCTTTAAAAAGTTGGTTTGTTTGTGTTCTTACTGCATTTGAAAGCGTATTCTAGAAACATGTACTTTGTCACATATGTGTTTTCCCGATCTGGACTTGGTTTTCATTTTCTTAACAGTGTGTTTCAGAGAACAGACATTTTTAATGTTGATAAAGTACTATTATTTTTAAACAAATTATGGTTTTGCTGTCATACCTAAGAAATCTTGATCTAATTCAAAGTGTCAAAAACTCTCCACTATGAGTTTTTCAATAAATTTTATAATGCTTTCCAGTTTTTATATTAAGGTCTATGATTTTGAGTTAATTATTTTATACTATGGGAGATAATGTCAGGGCTCTTTTTATTTTATTTCATATGGATCGCGAATGGTTCCAGTAACATTTCTTTTTGAAAAAATTCTTTTCCACTAGATTACTTTTCCCCCTCTTTTGGAAACCAATTGTCTGTAGACATGTCAGTATATTTTTGGACTCTATTTTCCATTTCATTCTCTGTTTTGCTGCTAATACCATGCTATATTGTTGTTTAAAAATAATTCTTAAAATCACATAGTATAAACCCATCAACTTTATTTTTCTTTATCAATGTTTTTGAAATGTCTGGGTTCTTTTAATTTTACATGAAATTTAGAATCGGCTTGTAAATATCTATTAAAATGTCTGCTTGGATTGATTGGGATATCATTGACTCCAAAGAACAATTTGGGAAGAAGTGACATCTTAATACTATTAAGTCACCTGGTCCAGGAAATTTGATATATCTCTTAATTTCTTTGGTTCTTCTTAAACTTCTCTAAGTAATGTTTTGTGGCTTGGAATGTACCGGTCTGCCTCATCTTTATTTTAGCAATTTTATTTTACCCCCTTAACCAAGAGGTTAGCATGCACATTAATACAAATGCCTTCTTTATAAAAATGAACTAATTAAAAAATTTTAAATAAACTTCCACATGTGTACAAGCACATGACTGACAAATCAGACTTCCTTGATTTACCTCTACATCTAACTTAAACTTACCTTTTAACATGTGAAAAATCTTGTTTTGGCCCTGAAATACTTCAGGAAAAGAAATTATTTAAAATCCTTTTCAGACATCTTTCAACAGGCTTTCTGATTTCTTTTATAAAGGAGCCATAGTTAGTTGCTCACTTCCAGCCTCTTAAGGGAAAGAACATTTTTTAAAGAAGGATTTATTTATTTATTTTTAGAGAGAAAGGTGGGAGGAGGGAGAAAGACGTCAATGCACGAGAGATACATCAAATGGTTGCCTCTCTCATGCCCTCAACTAGGGACCTGGCTGCAACCCAGGAATGTGCCCCAACTGGGAATTGAACCAATGACCTTTCAGTTCTCAGGTTGGTGCTCAATCCACTGACCCACACCAGCCAGGACCTTTGTTTTGTTTTTAACCTTTCCTAATCCCTTATTTTTCTTGAGTTCTTTCCCCTATAACTCGGAATAAAGACTTTTTTTAAAAAGCACAGTGTAAGATGTTAGCTTCCATCCAAACCATTTAATAATTTTGGAAGTTGTTTTCTCCAAGAACATCTGCACATAACTTTTAAGTCTTAATATCCCATTACTTTTTTAAGTTTTTTAACTGTCTGTATTATTTTTGGTGACCTCAAAAATTTTATATGTAATTGATCAAATTTACATTTTTTAAACAAATTATAGAACACTACATTTTTAGTATAGTTTAGGGCTTATGCTTTGAAATCTGCTTTGCTATTTTAATGGAATTTACTTCACTTTATATATTTAACTTTACAGAATCCATTAAAATAAAACACAGATTTCAAAATACATTTCTAAAGTGATTTCTTCCATCAAAGATGTGGTGGAGCAAGAAACACATTCTGCTATGAAGATTTGTGGTAAATTTTTCTCAAAGAGTGTATAAGTTTTAGTTTTTAGTTTTCTGTCTTGAAAATGATTTATAATTTTTACATTGACTTAGAACCAGTGCCAATTATGCATGTTTGCCAGTTACATAACTTATGTCAACCTGCTTCATGTCTGATGTCCAGTTATTCATGATAACTGGATTGATAAATTTTTCACTCCTGAGTATCTGGATTTTAACACGCAAACCTCATTGTGATGTGTTGTAGTATATTGTGACCTAGAACTTCTTTTATCGGCTATTGGCAGAAGCCATATTGATTCTCCATAAGGAACAGAATATTAAAAGTGGTATAATATATAACCTTTGTTTAATAAATATAAAATTAAGGGAAGATATAGAAAATATACCCATGAAACGAATAATAGGGAATGTATACAAATAAGTACTTGTTTAATAAAGCCTATTTGCAGTTTTGTGTAATGGAAAAATCATAGGGTTTGGTAAAAAAAAAAAAGTGAGTTTGATTTCTATTTCTCCCACTAACTGACTGAGTCATCTCTGAAAAGTTATGTGGCCACTTCAAGTATCAGATGCTACATCTGTCATTTGGGTATCTCAGTACCTACATCATAGGAGTGATTTGAAAATTAACTATGAAAAAATATGCAGTATTGAGAACTCATGTTGTGGCAGTATTTGCCACCTACCCCCTCCCTCTACTCTATCTAGCTCATTCAGCAGGAGTCTAAATGCTGGTAGAGACAGAAATATAAATATGTTCTGTTTTCTAGCTACTGATTACTTGACAGCAATATTGACAATGTAAATATGTATTACCAGGAAGAAATATGCAACTGTAAAATACTGGGATAAAGAATATAGATACCTTAGAGGTTTTCAGGAAGCTTAGGCCAGGAAAAAAAGAAGCCATGAGGCTTCAGATGTATTTAGAAAAGATTCAAGCAAATATGATATTATATTATAAAAAAATGGAACCCTTAGACACCGTGGGTGGGAACATAAATTGGTTCAACCGCTATAAAAAACAATACAGAAGTTCCTCAAAACATTAAAAATAGATCATTCATAAAATCCATCAGTTCCACTTTGGGGTATATGCTCAAAGGAAATGAAAATAAAAGTTTGAAGAGATAGAGGTACCCCCATGTTTACGGAAGCATTATTAACAATAGCCAAGATATCTAAACAATTTAAATGCCCACCAATGAATGAATGGATAAAAAAGATGTGGCATAAATATACAATCAACTATTATTCAGCCATGAGAAAGAAGAATATTCTGCCATTGTGATAACATTATGCTAAGTGAAATAAGTCATACAGAGAAGGATAAATACTGTATGAAATCACTTATATGTGGAACCTGAAGACAAACTCATATAAAACAGTACAGTGATGGTGGCCAGTGAATGGGAGATAGGGGGGATAGGACTGATAGTATTTAAGTGGACAAGCTTACAGTGAGTAGTAAGTAAGCCATAGAGATCTGATGTACAATATAATAAATGTAGACAACAATATTATATTATAATAATGTAATGTTATATATTAAATATCACTATAAATTCAACCATATATACATATAAATGTGTCAAATGAAAATGTTGTACACTTTAAATTTAGGCAATATGTTAAATATACCCCAAACTAATAAAACTAGAGGGAAATAATAAGAATTAATTAAACCCATTTATGAATCACTAATTGCTCTATACTTTAAAACTGACATTCAAATTTAAAGTCTGAAGAATAATGAGGAATAAACCTGGATAGAATAGGTGGAGAATGTTTATAGACCTACTTAAACCCCACAATCACCTATTAAGATATGAAGAGTTTACAAAAGAAATCTGTATTCCTCATCCGTAGTACTAGGAAAATATCAAAGACACTAAAAGATAATTTTAATATCGTTTAAATTCTGGAACAATCTCTTTGTTAGTAACATGAGGACAGATAAAAAATAGGCAGGAAAGAAGGAGGAATATCACGTAAATATTGTACCACGCCAAGTGCTAAGAGAGCAGTTTCCACTGCTTGCAGAGCGAAAAAGCCACTGGAGAGAAACGGTTTCTGATTGAAAGGCTATTGCTTTCCTTGATAGAAGGCCTTCAGAAAACCAGGGGATGATTGTTCCCTTTGTAAATGCCCAGATACTGTAACAAATAGAAAATACATTTGCCCAAACAGAAGTGCTAGAAAGCATAAGCATTTTCTGAGAGCATTTGCTAGAAAATTATGACATGATGTGATTCTGAATGAAGTATATGGTAGTATAATTCAAATTGCCTCCTTGTTCCAGATATTAGGTAAATAACCTTCTCCTACTTTAATAAACTGTTGAAATCAAAACAAGACATTTGGCTCTAATTGTTATCAGTTGACATCAGCGTTATATAAAGATATTCTTTGAGCAATTGGCACATTCTGTTATATTTCTATTTTTAGGTACATCCTAATACAGTTTCTCTAAAGTTACCTATGTTTTCACTTGTAATTTAGCCATATAGTTACATTGTGGTTCCTTTTACCTTAAAAAATTACCTCAACAATGAGTTGTTTATGGAGAAATTTTATACACTAAATAGCTTAAGTCCATTCCACTGTGTGAACAATGTCAGATAATTACTTCTATTTGACAGAAAAAATGTGAGGAATAGTGTCCTCTGGAGGTTCATTCTATATGGTTGTATAGAGACTTGAACTGTTGTATAGTACACTGTCTGGTAAATGCTGTAGGATATTAATGAAGTAAGTGTCAATATGTTGATTTACTCTTCATCTTGTTCCATTCCATTGCTTGCATATAGACTCATAATTCGCTTTGAGCTATATTACAAAATGAATGATATTCACACTATAATTTTATTTTGTGACACAACAGTGAATCTTGATTAGATAATAGTTAAAGATGGTTTAAAATACTGATTCTAGTTAACATCAAAAATGTGCTAAAGACCTACAAAGGACAGTTCAGAGTTATATACATCAAAATATTTTTATTTGTACATTGCTATACAAGCTATTTTTAATTAAACAAGTATTATTTATCTTAAACTTTTTAAAAAACCTTAGAAAAATTACTATGTCTGTGTATTTACTATTCTAATATTCTTACTCAATTAAAGCCAATCAGGTTGATACATATTGCAAATTAGTAGCTTAATAAGGACTGATGAACATTTTTGCAAATCACCATTTGGTAACCACTACATTAATAAAAATATCAGATAATAACCATCAATAGGTAATTAAACCAGTGGGTAAAAGCTTAATTAGAGGTAGGATATTTACATGTCTCAAAGTATTTCCCCATGATACTTATTAAATACAAAGATAAAAAATATTAACTTTACAGTGAAATAAACCTGGAATATACTATCCAAACCAAGTGATCATCAGTAAGGAAACAAAACAGGTTTTTATCATGAAAAGATGTTATATTTTTCAAATGCCTTTTCTGCATCTCTTGTGAGATGATCATGTGATTTATATTTCTTCATTCTGTTAATGTGATGTGTTACACAAATTGATTTGCACATGTTAAATGAACCTTGTAACCCAGGGATAAATACCACTTAGTCATGGTGTATAATCCTTTCTATGTGTTCTTGAATTCAGTTTGCTAATATTTTTTGAGAATTTTTACATTTATATTCATCACTAATACTGATCTACAGTTTTCTTCTGTTGTAGTGTTTTGTCTGGCTTTGGTATCAGGGTAGTACTGGCCTCATAGAATGAGTTTGGAAATGTTTGTCCCCATGAAATTTTTTTGAAGAGTTTAGAAACATTGTGATCAATTCTTCTTTGAATGTTTGGTACATTTTGCCGTGAAGCTGTCTAATTTGGGGTTTTCTATGTTGGGAGGTTTTTCATTACTAAGTCAACCTCTTGTTATTGATCTGTTCAGATTTTCTGTTTCTGTTTCTGTTTTCTTAGTAGGTAGCGTGTTTCTAGAAATTTATCCATTTCTTCTGGATAACCTAATTTATTGTCATATAGTTGCTCATAATAATCTCTTAAGAACCTGTGTATTTCTGTAGTATCAGTTGTAATATATCCTCTTTCGTTGTTAGTTTTATTTGAGTTTTCTCTTGTTTTCTTTGTCCAGCTAAAAGTTTATCGGTTTTATTCATTTTTTTCAAAAAACACCAACCCTTAGTTTTGGTGATCTGGAGAAACTGGTCTCTCCAACTGTATCCTGAACAACAGGAGAAGTTTAGTGGTCCCTCTCTACTTTGGCTTTCCATCTCTTCTGCTGGGACCGCTGATGATGCGGAAGGCCCAATGGCCTGTTGTCTCACCCTGGGGAGGAGGACCAGTTTGGTGTGTTCCTCCATTTCTCCTGCCTCAAACTCATCTCCCCTCTGCTCTTGTGATTTGCCATATTCCCCCATCAGACAGGCTGGATCTCCAAAAATTCTCTCTCCCCTGCGTATCCCCCCAGTTTTGTACTCTTGTGGCTCCCTTTTTCTAAATGGCTCCACAGCCCCCACTGAGGTCCTGTCTGTCCACTTTTGGATGCACAAGGACATACAAAGTCTTGGGTGTCCCAGTGTGCTGAGCAGAGGCACCTAGGTTTGGCTGTGGATGTCCAGCCAGTTGTTGTAAATCAAAGGGGAGAGAAAAGAGAGGTGCTGGCATGATGCTGATGCCACTCCCCTATTCATTCTTGATGCTGGTTCTTTGTATCTTTTATTCTTGATCAGTTAAAGTTTAATGGATTTTATTGATGTTTTTTAAAGAACTAGATTTTTGTTTTACTGTTTTTTTTTCTTTTCCAATTTCACTTGAGTCTGCTTTTGCCGTTATTACTTATTTCTGCTTATTTGGGCTTACTTCTTTTATTTTACTTCCATTTCTTGCTTCTGGTAGAAGTTTGGACTACTGATTTAAGACCTTTATTTTTTAATGTAAATACTTAAGGATAGAAATATTTCTCTAAGCACTGCTTTCACTGAATCTCCTAAAATTTGATGTGTTTTCATTTTCTTCAAAACATTTTCTATCTTCTATGATCCCTTCTTTGGCTCATGAGTTATTTATAGTATGTTTAATTTCTAAAATATCCCAGAATTTTCTACATATTGTTCTGCCATTGGTTTCTAATTTATTTCATTGCTGTCAGATTACATATTCTTCTATCTTCATAAATTTAAAAGAGTTGTTTCAATGCCCAGAATATGTTGATGAATCTTCCTGTGCACTTGAAGGAAAGTATATTTTACTCTTGTGGGTGCAGTGTTCTTTAGATTTCAACTAATAGAGTTATTTGATAATATTATTCAATTCTTCAGTATCCTTAGTCAACCTTTTCTACCAATTGCCAAGAAAGCCATATGGAAGACTGTAAGGATGACAGTGGATTTACCTATTTACCTTTTATTTTTTATGTTTCATCCTTGTGTTTTAGAGACTCATTTATTAGGTACACATGCATTGGGATCATTTTGTCTTTGCAGTGAATCAGCCATTTGTCATTATGTAATCTCCTATTTATCTCTGGTGATATTACTTGTTCTACAATCTACTTTGATATTAACATTACCCTGCCTGCACTGTTTATGAATATATTTGTCATGATGTCTCTTTGATCATTTTACTTCTGACCTGTCTATATTGTTCAGCTCTTAGCATCTTTATTCATGTTTTTGAACACTTCTCCAAATGCATTAGCTGTGATATATCCACTCCCTGAAGTAACTCTCTTCTCAAAGTATCTGCATGTACAACTCTTACAGACATCTTTATTTTATGTTGTTAAACACTTCTCCAAGTATATTACAGAATGGCAAGCACATTCTACTTAAAAAACACTGTTTTCTTTAAGCAAGTATTTACCTCTCATACAAGTATTATTGCAAGTGATTATAAACACTGCTGTACATACATTATGGAAGAGCTCTCACATTTGAAATACTGTTACTTTTTGAGATGGGATTCTTGTAGATAGCATAATTGAGTTTGCCTTTTTAGTCCAATCTGAAAATCTGTCTTTTCAATGGAAGAATTTAGCCTATTTATTCCTAATATATTTTTTAATATGGTTGGGTTTAAATTTACCACATTGCTTTTCATTTTCTATTATTTTTCATCTAAACTTTATTTGTTATTTCCTCTTGCCATGTCTCCTTTTAGATTAACTGAGTTTTTAATGATTCAATCATGTCTGCACTATTGATTGACTATCTGAACTTCTTGGTTTTAAATTTTAAGGATTGCTTTCAAGCTTATACTATACATCTATAGTTATCAGAGTTTACCACCAAATAATATTATACTGGTTTAGTATAGAAACTTTAGTGTAAGAACTTTAAAATAGTATTCTTTAATTTTCTCTTCCCATTTTTGAGGCTACAGATATGTCACACTTTGCCCTATTGTATGCTATAAACTTCACAATTCAGTGCTATTATCTACGTTTTGAACATCCAATTTTATTTTAAAATCAATAAGAAAATAATCTCTTTTGTGTGCCCATATTGTATCATTTCTTAGTGTAAAACACATTTCCTCATGGTTCCATGTTGTTTTTACATGGGAAATTACTTTTATATTTATTGCAACATAGGTCTACTGACATAGAATACTTGAAGCTTTCTTTCTTATAAAATGTTTATTTGTGTCTTCGTTTTTTATTCGATTTTCATACTTTTGTGGTCAGGTTAAAAATAAACTTTATTTTTAATAGCAGTTTTAGATTTACAGAAAGACTAAGAAGTATAGTGCATTTTCATATACTCTGCATCCTCATTTCCTTTTGTAATTAGCATCTTATATTAGTATGATTTGCTACAATTAATGAGCCAATATTATTATTAGCAATGCGAGTCCATTACTAATGGACTTAATTCAGATTTTCTCAGTTTTTACCTACTGTCCATTTCTGTTGTTTTTTCCAGGATCCCATCCAGGACCACGTTACATTTAATTGTCATGCATGGGAGAGTTTCTCAGACTCTGTTTGCTTTTAATATTCTTGACAGTTTGAAGGCGTATTGTTCAGGTACTTTGGAGGGTGTCCCTTTATTGGAATTTGGCTAGTCATCTTATGATTAGACATATGGTGCATTTTGGGGGGAAGACCAGAAACATAAAATGCCACATTGGTCATGTATTAATGATACATACTACCACGTGATACATGAATGTTGATATTGGCTGTAAGCATT
This sequence comes from Carollia perspicillata, assembly GCA_004027735.1. NCBI lineage: Eukaryota > Metazoa > Chordata > Mammalia > Chiroptera > Phyllostomidae > Carollia > Carollia perspicillata. The sequence continues at coordinate 10,233 of PVKM010018400.1, forward strand.
GGACTGATGTAATCTTTGTCAAGTTTTCCACCATAACATTACTCCCCTTTCAGTACTATATTCTTTTGAAGAAAGTATTACATGCAGCCCACAGTTAAAGAGTGATATGTTGTATCTGTATGAGTGTACACTCATTGATTTTTATTTTATACTTTGGATTATAACAATACTATTTTTTCTCAAAATATTCCAGCTTGGGCCATTGGGAGCTCTTTTGATTGGCTCTCTTTGACACACCCCCACTGGTGTGTGTGTGTGTGTGTTGAACGCTTCCTTACTTTCTGGTACTACAAAATTTTCACAGCTCATCTGTTATATTTTCTGTCCAACTTCTATAATTTAAAAGACATTTTTTCAGAGAGTCTTGGTCTCTATAATTGGAGAATGGTATTAGAAAACAAGAATTGGAAATCTGGTGAGCACATTGCTATTGTGCTCAGTGCCATAATTGTAAAGCTGTCTCATCTGAAAGCAAGTAAGCGTGTATGTTTACTAATCCATATATAAACACATCTATAAATATTTCTCTATGTAATCATCTGCAATTACATGAAAACTAACATGAGTCCATACTAATATTTCCAACTGTCATCCATCACCTTATGGATCACTTAATTTCTTTCTTTAGCTTATTTGTAAATTTCCACCCCAACAATGAGAAACCAGGCTACTATCATCCACTACCATTTACTTGTGTTCCTTTCCAATATCCACACACAGTAGTTTTCAGAATTGTTAGCCTCTCCCACCATGTGAGAGAACTTTATCAATGAGCATACATTGCTTGTGTGAAGTTTTTTTAAATCAAATTTATGGATTCCTCTCATATCCAAGTTATACGTACAACATCTGTTCCCACTGTCCCTTCAGTGAATTTGTTTATATGCATTCTCATAGTTTCCATTTCTTTCTGGGGTCCCATCAATTCTACATACTTTTTTTGTAATTTGCCTATATCAATGCGTATTCTTTGTGCTGTAAAATTCTGTGGGTCTTGATAAATCCATGCCATGTACCCACTGTTACAATGTTGTGCAGAGCAGTTTCAGCAGCCCCGTGCTTCATGTGCTCAACCCTGACTCACTTCTTCCAACCACCTGGCAAACATTGATCTTTTTACTTTCTCTAATTTTATCTGTTCCAGAATGTCCTACAATTTGAATCTTACAGTATGTAGCCTTTTCAGACTGGCTTCTTTCACTTAGGAATATGCATTTAAAGTTAATCTATATCTTCTCATGGTTTGACAACTCATTTTTTTCTTTTACTAAATAACCCTCCACCACATGGGTGCAGCACAGTTTGTTTACCCATTCACCTACTGAAGGACATGTTGCCTGCTGTCCTTCTTTGACAATTATGAACAAAGCTGCTGCAAAGGATTGCATGCAGGTTTGGGTATGGACATAACTTTTCAAATCAGCTGGGTAAATACCTAAAGCACTATGGTTGGATCATACAATATAACTATTTAACTTGATAAGAGTCCATCAGAGTCTTTCAGAATTGTACCATTTTGCATCTCCATGAATAATGAATAAGAATTCCTCTTTCTCAGCAAACCCACTGGCATTTAGTGTTGTCCATCTTTTTGGATTAAACCATTCTCATAAATGTGATACCTCATTGTTTTATTTTGAGATTCCCAAATCCTGAATGATATTGAGCATCTTTCCATATGCTTATTTATTATCTCTGTATCTCCTTTTGTGTGGTATCTGTTCAGAAGTTTTGCCCACTTTTAAATTGTTTTTTTAAGTGTTGAGTTTTAAGAACTCATTGTATACTTCAGATATAATTCCTTCAGATATGTGTTTTACAAATAAGTATTTGGTTTCATTCTGTGGTTTGTCTTTTCTCAATGTTTTTGACTTGCTCTTAGATTCCCAGAGACCTGGTGTCTCTCTGTACATCTATCCCTGCTGTAGATGCAGACTGCTCTTGACTGGTACTGGTACTGGTACTCGTTCATGGTAGGGTCAGAGATTCTCAGTTTTTCCATAAAACTTCAGTCTTAGTCATGGCTGTGCTCTTAAACCTTAGTGGTTATATTTTTCAACATTTCTGCCTCTCCCGTATTTGTAGTTTCATTGTAATAGTTGGAGGTCTTGAGTAGAGCATGTCTCTTGCCCTTCTCCCCAGAGCAGTCTTTTGCCTTATATCAGGTGGGCATCAGGAGAACAAACGGATTTCCTGTCACTCCCTCCGAGTGAGATGGCTTTTACTCATGCCCAACCACAGGGACAACTTTGCTTGGATCAGGGCTCGAGGGGGATGTTTTGACATTCCTCTAGAAGCTGATGACTGCGTTTATGTGAGAGGAGGGGTCAGGTTTCAAGTCTTGTCTGTTAGCAGTATCCTATCACCTCCTGCACATCAGTGCAACCTCATGTTTTCTGCCTTTTTAAAAAATAATCTTCTTTATTAGCACCAGCTGAGGCCCTTGAACAATAGCTAATGATAGTAGAAATGAAATTCCCCTTTTTTTCACTAAGTACCTCAGAGAATCTAAACTGTCACATACTAATTTACATGTAACCTCTGAAACGTATTAAAATCCAATTTGTTTTCTTTTAAACATGTTTTTGTGTATGCAACCTCTTCTTCCTGTGCTTGTCCATGGGCAAAATAGTTCATATGTCTCGTCTTTCCCCAGAGGATATTGTTATCACTTGGAATTTAATATACCTTGCATCTTGATGGCCTCAGTTTGGAATCCAAAGTAGTTGTAATTTTTAGATTATCTGACTTTTCTGGTTGTTAGTGTGAGAGTGATATTCTTTTATACATTTCTTTTTTCTTTTAAAAAATATATTTGTATCCAGTTTTATTGAGATATAATTGACATAGAGTTCCATGTAAGTTTAAGGTACATGGTATAATGATTTTACTTACATATACTGTAAAATGGTTACCCCAGTAAGTTTAGTTAACATCCGTCCTCTCATATAGATACGAAACAAACGTAAAGATATTATTTTTTTCTTGTGATGAGAACTCTCGGGATCTGCTCCCTTAACAGCTTCCCTGTATGTCAGGCGGCAGTTTTGACTTTAGTCAGCAGGTTGGGTATTACATCCCTGGCACGGACTGTTCTTGCAGGTGGGGAATTGTACTTTTTGACCACCTTTATCCAATTCCCCCTCCCTTGATGCACCACCAGGGCTAACCACAAAACTGATTTTTTTTAAGTTTTTTTTTTTTTAAATTCCATATATACATGAGATCATAAAGTATTTGTATATATTTTTATTTATTTCACATAGTAAAGTACCCTCTGGGTCCTTTGATGTTGTCACAAATGATACAGTTTGCTCCTTTAGTGACTAAATAATATTCAATACATATATATGTCTAAGTATATATTTCACGCCTTTTTTATCCATTTGTCCACAGAGGGCACATTCCATGCCTTGGCTATTGTAAATAATGCTGCTGTGAGCATGGCGGTGCAGGCACCTTCTCAACCTGGTGTTTTTGTTTCCAGTCGGTATATCCCCAGAAGTGGGATTGGTGGCTCTATTTTATGGGTTTCTACATCCTATCAGGCAGCAGAACTCATCGGGTTGTTGCTTAATTCAATTAGTGAGATGTAGTCATCAGTTGAAAATTATCAAAATTACTATTTTTGTCATTGGATAATCTACATATTTTGGACAAATATAAAAGTAGTATTATATGGAAGGTACATTAAATGAGTTTAGACATATACTACTGAAAATATATTTTTGTAGGGAACTATTTCGAGAGTTGTGGAATTAATTGTAGCTCAGCTTCCACATGGAAAACCAATGAGGAGTGAGTGGCACGCAGGACCACGGCCCCGGAGAGGTTTTCCCATGGGGAATCAGCCCTGCATTGTACCTAGACTGCTGTGAGACTTGCTTAAAACTCCCTCACCCTGAATTGAGGCAACAGGGGCTTACTGCAACTTCCTCAAGTCTGTGCTAAACCTCCCAAGTATGGAGTGTGACCAGATCAACCACTTTTTCCCTTGGTCTGCACCAGTCTTCTCTTTGAAGTAATTAGCAACATTCTTTCCTTTGTTATCTGTAAAAGGTAATCCCCTGCAGTGAACCTGTTCATAGTAAATGAGGACTACCCTCCATGTAATGTACCAAGAGAAGCAATAAAAGCTTGTCCAGGCAGGGACTGGGCTCTCTGGCCCTCGTTCTCTCTCAGAGAGTGGCCATGCCGTCCCTTTTTCTCCACAGGACTTCTGTTGTCCGTGTGTATTTTTTCTCGAGAAGCCACCACATACGTGGATCCTGTCGAGCAGGGTCTGCCACATATTTTTATGTATACATACATACATAGTCCAAGAGCAAAGGCTTGATAGATCTGAAAGCCTTACTTGTTTAATAGACAACTATTAAACAAATTGTGGTACATTTGCACTGTGGAATAAAATGTAAATATGAAAAAGACAAGATAGCTAGAAAGAGATTTAGATGGATTTCACAATGTGTAGGTAATATTTTTAAAGAGTAAGTTATAGAAAGGTACATATTTTTGTAGTAAAATAAGTAACATTGTATATGAATACATACATTTATAAGCAAAGGAAATATTTGATGTGTGCAATTGGACTGGAATGGGAAGATTTTAACTATATTTTAGATACATTTATAATTATCTTTAATGTTGTAAAAATGTCTTAATTTTGCGATTCAAAGACAAAATAACTCCACAGGCACTTATTTGGTATGTTGACTGATTTTAATTTCAGTGTAGAATTTAAGAAGGCAGAATTTTCATTTCTGTGATTTTTATATTTTCCTGTATAAACAATAATGAGGTATGGCTTTGCTGAGACTTTTTGTACCTTAGGGCCATATTTGACATCTTCACACGTTTTAGAATTTGTTCCCACCATATTATAGCTCTATGAGCAGTATAAAAATCAGGATCACCTAAGGGGATATCCTGTCTGAATAGTTTGATGGCAAAACATTTACTTTTAAATATGTATGATACTTCACCATAAACCTTCCATCAATTGGGAAAATTAAAAGAGCTCTTAAAATAACTTGGATAAAGTTTTAAATGACAGCTAAAAAACTGATCCTTAAGAAAGTTCTGAAAGTGTAGGTCCCAGTCCAGATCACACAGAAAGTTCTCTGAGACCGAGAAGCAAACACAATAAATATTAAGATTACAACAGTGCGCTTCTTGGCACTCCACTCAGTGTTTGCCTCTAGTTTTCACAATGGCTGAGTCTATTTCCTAAGAATCCATTCATTGTTTAGCTCTCTTTTTCTCTAGGACTGATCCTAAAGTTAGAATCACGAGTGGCAGTCTTACCTCTACCAGGGAGAAATCTTACCTGTTAACAGTTGCGTGGTTTCGCTGCCTGCATTGGTTGCCATATGGTTGAATGGTCCATGGGCTTTTTAAGCATATTATGAACAAATGCCCCATTCATGTTGCACTTATGTGTTCGTCTTTGCCTTTTCATTCCCCTTTTTCTTCTCCTCTCCATTCTTCCTTCTTTCCTCTTATTTCTCCTCTCTGTCATCTCCTTCCTCTGCCTCTTCCTTTTTCTTGTCTTCTAGTTTCTCCATTTTCTCTGCCTCCTTATTCTTTACTTTATCTCCTTCTCCTTTCCTCTTTCCTCCTTTCCTCCCCTTCCTCTTCCCCCGCCCTCCTTTTCTTTTTAAGATGGCTCTCCTTTATTTTCTAGACCTTTTCTTTTTCTCAGCTTTGGTCACTTACCTGAAAAATGCTGGAGTTGGAAAATGGTCTATAAAGTTACCTACTACTATAATTTTAAAAACATTTTTGTTTTAATTAGGATATAACTGATATAACATCATATTAGTAGCAGGTATAAAACATCGCTAAAATAAGTCTACTCACCATATGTGACCATATATAGTCACAAAATTTTGTGGAGTTTTTTTTTTTTTGTGATGATGACTTTTCAGATTTACTTTCTTAGAAACTTTTAAATATACAATGCTGTCCTATTGACTATGGTCACCATGCTGCACATTACATCCCCATGGCTTTATTTACAACTGGAAATGTATACTTTCTGATACTTTTTTCTTAGGTTGAAAATTATCATATCTATTTCTCATGATGATTTAATGAAGTAATATATGGAAGTGGGTGGCTGGAGGCAATTAATCAAAATACTTTTTTCTTATAAGACATCTCTATATATCTTTGGGGAAATGTCTATTAAAACCCTTTGTCCATGTTTAATTTATGAGGTATGACTGTGGGTTGTTATTTTACTCTCTTAATTGTGTCCTTTGAAGTACCAATGATTTTAATTTTCAAGTCCTATTTATCTATTTTTTTCTTTTGATGTTGTGCTTTTGGTGTTGTATCTAAGAAACAATTGTGTAACCGAGGGTGAGGAAGATTTCCTTCTAGTTTTTTCTCCTAGGAATTTTAGAGGTTTAGAGGTTTAGAGGTTCCTATATCTAAGCCTATGATGCACTTTGAGTTAATTTTTGTGTATTGTGTAAGAAAAAAGTTCAAATCCATTCTTTTGCATGTAGATGTCCAGTTTCCCAGAAATACTTGTTGAAATGATTCATACCCCTTTGTAATGTGCCTCTGTAATTCCGTCTATCAAGTGTAGAGTCTATTTCCCCATTCCTTAAATCTTGGTTTGCCTTGTGACATTATTTTTGTTAGAGAGTGTCTACCAAGTTCCTTACCCTGCCATTCCGGAAGTTGATTCTGACCCTCCAATTTTACAACAAGTTTTTCAAAGGGAATAAAATCACACAATGAAAATGGATTTGGGGAAATGTTGGTAATTTAGGATTATTATACATTCATATGCAAATATATATGTATTTAAAGTGAATGTAGAGAAGAAAACTTGAGACCTTTTAAAGAGAATGGAATTATATATATATTTTATCCTGGAATTAAACACAAATGTACATTTAAAAAATGCTCATATAGAGATGATCTCACTCCTATGTGGAATCCAGTGAACAAAATAACTGACAGACAAAATAGAAACAGAGGCATGGATATGTGGAAAAGACTGACAGCTCTCGGAGGGGAGGAGGGGACTGGATGAAAGAAGGGGAAGGGATCAGCCAAAGATGGTATGTGGCTGACACCGAGACACAGAGGACAGTGTGCTGATGGCCAGAGGGGAGGGGGGCTGGGTAGAGGTGGGCAAAGTGAGGGCAAATAGGGACATCTATAATAGTGTTAGCAATAAAAATAATGTTGAAACGCTGTTATAAAAATGCTTCTTAGTTTTTCTAAATTTTTCTTGTTTTGTTATTTTGAGAAAATAGCATGAATTAATGTGAGTGTTAGCACGTCTCTGTTTCTTTTGCAATTCTATGAATAGAGGCTATGAAGTGGCATCCGAAACATTCACAGAGATGTGAGCCATTCTTGCCAAGAAGACCATTGTATAACAGCTGACAGTTACTGAAAGCCACATTTCCAGCTCTGCCAGCTGAGACACATGGTGACAGGTTCGAGTATGAAAGCTGCATGAGCAAGCAGCCAAAAGAACTCGTAAGTTCTGATGATGGATATAATATGATTCTGCAGAGTGAAAACCACTAGTGTATCTATCTCAAAATGTGACAGCTTAGTATAATCACCAACTTAGGGCAAGGTATATAATTTTATGATAGAAGAAATTAAAGTACCGGCTTATAGCTTTTCATGTGTAACTGCACTTATGTTATTGAAGTGGCTTATTTAATATTTTTTGTCCTATTAGTGTTTGTGCCAAATATGTTGTTTGTGACTTCTGGTGAGTCCTCTGAACTTTCCCTTATAAGAATCATTTAACTTTTTCTTATAGCAAAAAGACTTCATATCTTTTGACAGGTTATATAATAAATAAGTTGTCATATTGGAAAAGAAATAATGGTTAAGTATCATCAGTTACAAAAAGAACACTAAGTATACATTATGGTGTAATGCTCAGACTAGTGCATAGCCAACCCTGGCACTTCATTAGTGTTTGAGAAATACATTTGGGTTCTTTTATCATTAAAGGGAATATTTACCCTTGAATTTCTAGTGAAGTTTTCATCTGAAGTTAGTTTTGTGTCTAAAGCCAGGGAACCATCCTCAAAATAGGGACTTGAGATGTGAGTCTCACAGTGAGTTTGCCAAGTGGAGGTAAGAGAATATTCTTCTAGAAGAATGGCCTTAGTTTAGACATTAGCCACAAGATGCCACTCCTCTGTTTCTGACCAGCCAGCTACAGTTTTGGGAGTTCCCACAGCCACTTTCAGGATTGATAGTTCACTAGAATGACTCACAGAACTCAAGTAGGCACTATGATGATGATTACAGATGTATAGTAACAAAAGCTCACAAATCACAATTAGCCAGATACAGAGGCACCAGAGCATTGTCTGGCATTGTCCGTTCCAAATGTGAAGCTTCTGTCATCTTCAGGGATGTGTTAGTCTCCCAGCATCAAAGTGTGACAATAATCAGAGAGTATGGCCAACCAGAAATCATCTGGGCTCAATATCCACTTTGTATTGGAGTTAATTACAGCGGCATGATTGAATCAGTCATTAACCATGTGTTTGCACTCTGTTTAGGCACTCCAACTAGAGGGACCATTAGCTGTGTGTTTGCACTCCATCCATGGAGGTTTGGCTGGTTACACATGGCTCAATGTCCCAGCTCTCTAATGACATGGTTGGTCTTTCTGGTACAAACAGCCCCTATTTTGAGTCATCTTGTTTACATAACTATCCAGTGACTTACCATAAGTCACTTCATTAGCATAAACTATCCGTTTGGTTCAAGGGGACCATCTTGAATACTCAAACACAAGCATCCCTATTATCAGAAAAATTCCAAGGTTTAGAAATTACCTTCTAGAAACTACAGATAAAGGTCAGCCACATTCTTTATTATACAACTCTAAACCAGGTTATTACTATAACTGTCTAAATTCAACACTTTATGTGGGAGACACATAAAAAGTAATTGGCAATATCTGTTACTATTCCTAGCTTATAGTCTGAGAAAAGATTGGGTTGGCCAAAAAGTTCATTGGGTTTTTCTCATTAGATGGTTCTAGCAGTACTTAGTTGTCTTTCATTTCATTTGAAACAATTTTGTTAGATTGTATTGTGACAACTGTCACATCTGCATGCATTAAAAAATTATCAAAATTGGTGAAATTCTGTGTAGTCTTTTTAATATTGAAGATGGAAGAAAATATGTCGTGTTTTTGGCATATTATGCTTACTATTCCAAGAAAGGTAAAAATGCAACTGAAATGCAAAAAAAAAAAAAAGAAAAAGAAAAAATTTGTGCAGTGTATGGAGAAAGTGCTCTGACTGACTGAATGTGTCAAAAGTGGTTTGTGAAGTTTCATGCTGGAGATTTCTCACCAGACAATGGTCCATGGTGGTGTAGACTAGTTGAAGCTGATAGTGATTAAATCGAGGCATTAATTGAGAACAGTGAATGTTATGGCAGGCAGGAGAGAGCCAACATACTCAAAATATCCAGATCAATAAAGTTAATTGGTGAAAATGAAAAATTTGTGTTTTATTTTATGGAAAAAACCATATGGACTTTTTTGCCAACCCAATAAATAAGTCCATAGATGCCAACTTGAAATGTTTGTCTATTCCACTTCTTTTATTCTTTTCTGGTTCAACTACTTCATATAGTTGTCAGATGGCACGGAAAGTAAGATGAAGTTGTAAAAGGAAGATATGTTTGCATTTCATTGTGTATTTGTTCAAATATGTGTTTATTTAACATATTAAAATATTTGGCAATAATTTATATTAATATTTTACAAATATACATATATATATCAGATTTTTTAAGTAACTTATTTGAATTTTACTCCAAAAGCTTGCTAGCTTTTACTTAAACATATCAGAAATCATGGGTATGATCAGCTAAGTATTCTTTTTTTCTGTTACCTATTACAATAAGCAGAACAATGTTAAAATTACAAACTTAATACTACCTAAAATTATATCACGTATCACTAGTGGTGGTGTACAAACTTTGAGGACACTTGTCATGAATTAAATTGAAAAGATACAGCCTTTTTATTGAGGTATATATAATTTAAATATATTAGTTTGAGGTATGCACTATGTTGTGATAATTATATACAATGCAAAATGATCACCACAATAAAGCTACTTAACATTCATTGCCTTACATAGTTACAATTTTTTTTTCTTGTGATGGGAACTTTGAAGATCTGCTTACTCTCTTAACAACTTTCAAACATGCAATACAGTGTTAGTGACTATAGTCAGCACACTGTACATTACGTTCTTATGATTTGTTTTGTAAGTAGAAGTTTGCACAAAATGAAAATCAATTTTAAAAAAGAAAAAATAAGTGTTGACATGTTCATTAAAATTAAATTGATACTGTGCAAAAATATATTTATATTATTTAATAAAATTAATATTAAGAGCATTAAGCTACTTAAAATTTTAAGTCATTTAGCAATGTGTTATACATGAGAAAAATCCAAACGAGGAGAAAAGATGGGACGGGCAGCGCCAGCTCTATCCACATGTTTCTATTCTCCTTTTTGGGCATACAGATTCTGTTTTCAAATTTGTGTTTCAATTACATACAACTGTCTGAATTCAGACTTTGATCACACACTAGAAACAACTGGCAAAGCTAAGGTTTGAGCCCAGGTGTTCTGACTTTTGTTACCTTGTCCTTAATCAACTAATTCCAGTGCTAGCCTTTACCAAATATGGGGTAAGGCATGGAAAGTTGATCCTGTGCCAGGGTCCAAGGAGATAAGAGAAGGAAGATAGGAGATGAAGTTGGAATTGTGTAGTCATTTAGAGCATGAAAGTTGGGATTTTATTGTAAGAGCAATAAGAAGCTATAGGTATTTTATAAATTAGTGATAAATCATTTATGATTTTAAAATATTCTGCTATGTGCCCTGGCTGGTGTAGCTCAGTGGATTGAGTGCAGGCCTGTGAAGCAAAGAGTCGCTGGTTCGATTCCCAGTCAGGGCACATGCCTGGGTTGCAGGCCAGGTCCCCAGTAGGGGACACATGAGAGGCAACCACACATTGATGTTTCTCTCTCACTCTTTCTCCTTCCCATCCCCTCTCTAAAAATAAATAAATAAAATGTTTAAAATATTCTGCTATGTGACAAATGTATTATATGAAAATGAGAGAGCTAATGTAATAACCCATGTAAGAGATGATGATTCCTTAGACAAAAGTGATACAGTAAAAATGGAGAAAAACCATTTAATTCATTCATATGTTGAAGCTGGAGCCAATAAGGCTTTTTGTTGGATTGGACAGAAGCTGGGTGAGAAAGCACAGAAACAAGGATAATAACTAAGATTTTAGCTTTAAGCAGAAGGGATAGATGATAGTGCTAATATTGAAATGGTGAAATTTGGGGAAGCATAGGTTAGCATTAAAATCAGTTCTTTTTGTAGATGATATCTGTAAGGGGCCTACTATAAATATAATATCAGTTAGAAAAGTATGTGCCTGGACTATTTCAAAGGGATTGAGCCTTGAAGTACGCATTCAGGTGTAGTTAGCACTGAGAGGGAAGTTTAAGTTATTGAGCTAAAATTATCAGCAAAGAATGTCCCATAGCGAAGTTAAGCAGAGATATAGTCTGAGCAGAAATAGTTCAATTTGTAAAACAGATTAGTAAAAAGAGAAAAGAAAAAAGGTAGGAAAGTGTAAATGGATGTAAGTCTTTCCAGGAAGAAGGATAGTCAGGTTTACAAAAACGCCCCTGATCTGTCAACGAAGAGGAGGGAGCATTATGCTAAATGCAATAAGCCAGTCAGAAAAGGAAAAACATTTTATGATTTCATTCTGTGTGGAATCTAATGAACAAATTGAACTAACAAACAAAATAGAGACAGACTGATAGATAGAGAGCAGGGTGACTGCTCTTTGAGGGTGAAAGGGAGGGTGTGGAGGGACTGAGCAAAAAAGATAAAGGACTCATGGACACAGACAACATGTGGTAACTGTGGGGGAGATGGGGGTGGAGGTGGAAGAGGGTATAAGGGGGATAAATGGGAATGGAAAAATACAATAAAATCAACTATTAAAATGAAAAATATGTAGTAAGGAAAAAAGATGAAGGCATACATATGAACATTGGATCTGGAATCAAAGAAGTTATGTTGGTAATATATTTTACATAGATTTCCACTAAATTTTAAGATAAAATTGGCATATGACTATTAAACTTGTATTTAAATCTAATGTATTGTTTGATGTGTTTTGACATAAGTAACATCCATACAGCTATTCCCATGATGGAGATAATTAGCATATCAATCACCCCCAACATTTTGTTCCCCTTTGAGTGGGGATGCCTTGCCCTCCCATTCCTCCCTAACCCCACCTTTTGTCCCAACTCAACCACATGTCTGCATTTGGTCACTATGTATTGGTTAGGTTTTCTAGAACTTTATGTGAATGGAATCCTAAGTGTGAATTCCTTTTTCTTATTTTAGTTGATGTCATTTCATACTCATCTATGCTATTTTGTGCATCAATATTTCATCACTTATAATCAACTTATAATTTCTTAGTAGTAATTCATCATAAACATAATCTATAATAGTTTATGTACTCACTTGTCAAAGGACAGTTAAATTTCCAGTTTTGGCTACTAAAATTAAAGTAAATAACATTATCCTCAAACTTTGTTCTCAAAATTGTTTTTTAACCTTTTCATATGTTTAGACCTCGTTCATTAATTTTTTGAAAAAATGCCTAAGATTTTGATTGGACATATGTTGAATCTATAGATATTTTTGGGAGAGCTGACATGTTAAGATTTAGTGTCTTCTAGTCCATGAATGTAGTGTATTTCCTCAGTTCTTTATATTTTTCTTTTTCGTGTATTTATTGGGGTGACATTGATTAATAAAATTACCTGGTTTCAGGTATACAGTTCTATAATACATCATCCATAGATTGTGTTGTGTGTTTATCACCCCAAGTCAAGATCCTCCAATCACCATTTATTCCTTTACTCTCTTCTATCTCCTCCCACCCTCCTTTCCCTCTGGTATCACCATACTGTTGTCTGTGTCTGTGAGTTTGTTCTATTTTTGGCTCAATCCCTTCACTTTTTTCACCCAGCTCCACCACCCCTTCCCCTTCTGACAACTGTCAATCTGTTCTCTTTCTGTCAGTAATCTTTTATAGTTTTCAATATACAGTTTCCTCCCCTCTGTTGCTAAATTTATCCTAGATATCTCAAATTTCTGAAGCTATTAAAATTGTATCTTATTATATTTTACTTCCTAACTGCTTATGGCCAGTATCTAGAAATACAGTTGTTGTCTGTGTATTGATCTTGTAACCTGGAACATTGCTGAAATCACTTACTAATTCTAATATCACTTTTGTAATTACACAGGATTTTCTATATATATGATTGTGTCCTCTGAGAATAATAGCAATTTATGTCTTCCTTTCCAATCTGGATGCATTTATTTGTTTGCTCTGGCTAGTACTTCCAGGGCGAGGTTTAATTGAAGTGATGAGGGCTGACATCTTGCCTCTTCTCTTGAGAAGTAAACATTTGGACTTGACTGTTAAATGTGATGTTAACTGTAGGTTTTTTGTAGATGCTTTTCCTCCATTTGAGGAAATTCTTTTCTGTTCTTACCTTGGCTGTGAACTTTCATTAAGAATGGGTGTTGGGTTTTGTTAAGAGCTTTTCTGCATCTCATATGATTTTCTTTTTTATTTTATTAATGATATATTAGTTTTTAGTTAAACAATATTTTTATTTCTGAAATAAAATTCATATAATCATAAAGTATGATAATTTTTATATTCTGAATATTTGATATGTTAAACCTCTGTTAATGATTTTTGCATATGTATTCATGAGGGATACATATTAGAAGTTTTATATTATTATCTGCTTTTAATGTCATAGAAATGCTGGCCTCATAGAATGAACTAGGAAATATTACCTTCTCTTCAATTATCTGTAAAAGGTTGTTTAACAGTAGTATTATTTCTTCCTAAATATTTGGCAAAATTCACCACTAAAGTCATCTATTTGTCCATGATTTATTTGGGTAAGTAGAGATGAGTGGAAGAAAAAAATTTTAACTAAAAATGTAGGTTATCTACATACTCTTGAGTAAGCTCTGTTAATTTGCATCACCCAAGAAATTATCCATTTTATCAAAATTGTCAACTTTATTGGCATACATTTGTTCACAATGTTTTTATCTTTTTAGTATCTGTAGCATCTTCAGTGATGTCACCTCTCTCATTCTTGATCTGAGTAACTTGTCACGTTTAATTTTTCCTGATTAGTCTGATTAGAGGTTTATCAATGTTATAGGGTTGCCCCCCCAAAATCAGCTTTTGTGTTTGTTGATTTTCCTATATTGTTTTATTGTTTTTTTATCCCATCAAAATTTCCCTTTTGTTTACTTTGGGTTTGATTTGTTTTCTTTTTTTTTTTTTATGTTTTTTTCTTTCATGATGGAAGCTAATGAATTTGAGAGCTCTCTTCTGTTGTACGCATTTAGAACCATGATTGCCCTTCTAAGTACTGCTTTAATTACCCTTTGAATTCTGATCAGTACATTGTAGTTTTCTTTTTGAAATGGGTTATCTAGAAGTATGATATTTTGATTTCATATCCTTTATAGATTTCTGAATATCTTTCTGTAATTTCTTAATTCCTTGGTTAGAAAATGCATGTCAGATGACTTCAGTCCTCTTAATTGTATTGGCATATGTTTTCTCATGTATTTGGTCTCCTGTTGTGCACATAACATATATATTCTGCTGTTGAGCATTATATAGGTGTTAGTTGCATCTAGTATATTGATAT
>PVKM010018401.1:0-25096 GCA_004027735.1 Carollia perspicillata
TAAATAAATAAAAGAAAACTAAAAAAATATTGCAACTCTTAAGACCCGACAAAATGCTTTTCTGTCCCACCGACTTAATTGAAATGCAAATAATAATTCTGCATTCTTCCCCAAGGCATCATATGGAATAACTAGTTAATGAATGTCAACTGTATAAAAAATAATGATTAAGGATGAAATAAATACTAAGCATTATTGTTATTTATTTTTTGTCATCATAACTATCTCATTTTAGTAGCCTAGACATTCTTTTTCTACAGCTGCAAAAAGGCACTTGGTAATTATGAGAATTAATCATGCTCCAATTTGGATTATGGTGGTGGCAGACATCTTTAATTACAGGCAATGGACAGTGAAGGTCATTGCTAGTTTGAATCCATTGTCAATGCAGTGAAAAAGCCATTAACAGCTGAATGTGATTTTATGCTCTGAACAGAATGAATTGCTGCCTCAGCCCAATTTCTTAGTAAACAGATGTCCCACTTCCAAGCTAACAATCAAAAAAAGGACCTACTGGCCTGGGTGCTTTGCTGGCAGCCTTGATAAACAGAGATTCTCAGCCCTGGCTTCACATGAGACACTCCTGAAGAGCTCTGGGCCTGCAGATGTGCAGACAGAGCCCAGGCCAATTACATTAGGATCTCTAGGAGTCAAACACAGGCACCTGGTATTTTTCTTTTTTTAAAATTATTTTTTATTGATTACAATATTACAGTTATCCTGTTTTTTTCCCACTTTGCCCCCTCCACCCAGTGCCCCCTACTCCCTCAGGCAATCTCCACAACATTGTCATGTCCACGGGTCATACATGTAAGTTCCTTGGCTACTCCATTTCCTTTATTCTACTTTGCATCCCCATGGTTGTTCTGTAACTACCTCTTTGTACTTCTTTTCTCTAGAGAGCAAAGTTTTTATTTTACTTTCCCAAGAAAGGGAAAAGGCTAGCTGTGGAGATATGCACCAGCCTCTTTATATTTCTTAATCCCCTCACCTATTCTCCCATCCCCCATACCCTCCTTCCATCTGTCAACCATCAAAATGCTCTCAGTATCCATGATTCTATCTCTGTTCTTCTTGTTTGCTTAGCTTGTTTGTTTTTTTAAAACCATCTTAATATTTCATCACAAGCTGAACATTTTTTTTACAATTATTTACTTTTTAAAGATTTTATTTATTTATTTTTTGAGTGAGGGGAAAGGAGGGAGAAAGAAAGGGAGAAAAACATTGATGTGCAAGAGAAAATGGATCAGTATCTTCTTGCAGGCCTGAAACTGGGTACCTGGTCTGCAACTCAGGCCTGTGCCCTGACTGGGAATCTAACCAGCAACCTTTCAGTCTGCAGGTCAGTACTCAATCTACTGAGCCACACAAGCCATGGCTTAGCTTGTTTTTTAAATTCAATTGTTGATAGATATGTATTTTCTGCTATTTTGTTATCATAGTTTTGATTTCTTTTTTCTTAAAAGGTACCTTTAACATTTCACATAATAATTGTTTGATGATGAACTCCTTTAGTTTTTTCTGTTTTGGGAAGCTCTTTATCTACCCTTTGACTCTAAGTGATAGCTTTGCTGCATAGAGCAATCTTGGCTATAGTTCCCTGCTTTTCCTGACTTAAATTTTTTTTTTGCCAATCCCTTCTAGCTTTCAAAGTTTCTTTTAAAAAATTAGTGAACATTATAGTGGGAACTCCCCTGTAGGTAACTTCTTCTCTGTTACTGGTTTTAAGATTGTCTCTTTATCTTTAACATTTGGCATTTTAATTATAATGTGTATAATTATAATGTGTCTTTAATTATAATGTATAATGTGGCATTTTAATTATAATTATAAGAGGGCCTCTTTTCATCCATCTTGTTTGGGACTCTCTGTGCTTCCTAGACTTGTATGTCTATTTCCTTCACCAAATTAAGAACGTTTTCTTTCATTATTTTTTCAAATAAATTTCTAAATTTTGCTGTTTTTCTTCTCCTTCTGCCATCCCTAAGATGCAAATGTTAGTATACTTGAAGTTGTCCCAGAGGCTGCTTATACTATCTTCATTTTTTTTGGAGTTTTTTTTCTTCTTGTTATTCTGATTGGTTGTTTTTTGCTTCCTTATATTCCATATCATTGATTTGCTTCTTGGCTTCTTCCACTCTATTGTTTCCCTGTAAATTGTTCTTTATTTCAATTAATGTATACTTTGTTTCTGACTGGATCTTTTTTATACTGCTAAGGTCCTCACTAAATTCTTTGAACATCTTTATAACCAGTGTTTTGCACTCTGCGTCTGATAGATTGCTTATCTCCATTTTGTTTAGCTCTTTAAAAATGTTTTTTGATCTGTTCTTTCATTTAGGTCATGTTTCTTTTCTTTCCTTTTTTAATATTTTATTTATTTTATTTTTAGAGAGAGGGGAAGGGAAGTAGAAAGAGAAAAATATCAATATGTGGTTACTTCTTGTGCATCCCCCACCAGGGATCTGGAGTGCAACCCAGGCATGTGCCCCAACTGGGAATCGAGCTGGTGTCCCTTTGGTTTGCAGGCTGGCACTCAATCCGCTGAGCCACACAAGTTTGGGCTGGGCCATGTTTCTTTGTCTCCTCATTTTGACAGCCTCCTTGTGTTTGTTTCTATGTATTACGTAGAGATGCTTTGACTTTGTGTCTTGGTAGTGTGGCCTAATGTAGTAGGTGTCCTGTACAGTCCAGTGGCACAGCCTCCCCTATCATCCAAGCTCAGTACTTGAGGTGCACCTTACATGTGGGCTGAGTACATTCTCCTCTTCTAGTTGAGCCTTGGTTGCTGTTGGCAGGTCAATTGGAAGATTTACCCAGGCTATTCAGCTGCAAGGATTGGCTTTGACCACTTGGTTACCACCACCCTCCACCCTCCATGGAGAATCAGCAGTGCAGGGGAATGGTGGTGGCACTCCATGTGGTCTGTAGCTGTCCACTAGGTAGGCTGGCCTGGGATTTCTCAGATGGTGCAGGCCAAGGTCAGTCCCCACCTGTGTTTTGCCTGGGACCACCCTGCCTGAACTATAAAGTAATCTGAGATTGCTGCTACTTGTGCTGGGCTTGGAGATTACCAGATGAAGCTAAACCATTAACTGAGGCTATTTGCTGCTATTGAGCCATGTCTGCATATGCTGCCATCTTGACTGGAAGTCCTTAAATTTTTTTATAACTCTCCAGGCGATATCAAGATGTGTTAGCACACCAGTCTTCTATAGGAAAGAAAAGCCAAAATGCAATTCTTTCTTCCCCTTAACACATGTTTCTTCATAAGTTTGCAGTGAACCATAAGCTCTGGCAGATATGTTTATTTCAATGATGCCCATGTAAGGTAAGGCCTGTAGATAAAAAATAGGATTTAGACTCATGGACAAAGCCAAAGTGGGGAAGAATTGAGGGTGGGAGGTGGTGGTGGGTGGGGCAGGAGAAAGTGGTAGTGGGAAAATGGAGACAATTGTACTTGAATAACAATTAAAAATGCAAAAAACCAAACTTTGACAGTTAGTTTGACAGTTCTGAGGACTGTTATGCTGCTTTAAAAAATTATTTGTAATTCCATCCCTAGCCACCACTTGTGTATTGACATTATAACCTGCCTGCAAACACAGAGGCCTATAAAAGGTTTTGAAGTTTCTGTACTTATCTTTCACCCTGTTGATGCACAATTTAGATCTTTGCCTACAGACAGGAAACCTTTTGCACTTCCTGTGTTAATATGGAAATACAAATGCTTGATTTTTCACCTGCCATCTTCAATTTAGGTCAAGGAGCAAGAGGCATTATAGTCCCTCCCACCCAGCTCTTTCAGATTGGCAAGTGACAAACAGTGGGAGCTATAAGCAATCACAGATGCACAGTGTATTTAGAAAGGAAACTGGATAAAACCAGGGAGAACACTTAATCTCTCAATTGCTTTCAAGCTCCCAGAAACTTTTGCTAGGCCAGCAGTTTCTTTTCTCTCCCTTTTTCCACAATGCTTTCTTTTATTCACGAGACAGTCAGGGCACCGGCAAGGAGAGCCAAACATGATGGCACTCTCTCAACTCCTGCCCTCTGCAACAGCCCTGTGTTTGATCACCATGATTTCATTCGGTGGCTGAAATTCAAGGGCCACTGAGTTGCCAAAACTTGAAAAGGAAACTCTGTACAACGAGCTTTCAGTTCGGATATTATTATTCTGAAATCAAACATCTTATCTTCTCTCTAGAGTCTGAAAAATTTGTAGAATTCGAGAATAACAAGGAACTCAACTTTTCTATTTTTTGGATGTGAAAGCTGAAGCCCATCAGCACACAGCTAGTTAATAGGAGAGCCAGAATTCAAAATGAGATCTAACCCTCCCCAAGTGCTCTTTCCGCTACTGGAGCTTCCACTCTCGGGACCATTATACCTCTTGTTCTCTGAATTGTTTCAAAGCCCTCACTTGATAGTGGCAACATGATTAGTGATTGCGACTCATGAGGAGCCTTCTATGGGGTTTGAGATGACACTGTGTCATCTTTCCTGTGGTCTCATCTCAAACGGGTTTCCATTTTTTACACTAAACTCCCACAATTCAAAAATTCTCTGTAAAATATTGGAGATCTTTAGGAAAATATGGGATGGGAATAGTACAGTTATGCAAGAAACAGATGTAATAACCAGCATGTGGGATTGCACCACAATATCCTTACTTGGGAGATGATATTGGACAGAAACTTCCCTTTACTAAAACTATGGCACCACTATTAATATTGTTTAATATGTAAAATAACTTAAAAACTAACTCAAGATGCCAACAGTGATGTTTTTGCTTTGGTAATTCAGTTTAGTAGCACTTTGAATTATGTACAGATATTAAAAATGACAGCAGAATAATAGAGGGGAAAGGCAAGCATATACAGTTCTTTTTAGAAAACATGGCTTAAGGTTGTATACAAACATTCAGTATTCCAGCAGTGCATCATCATTAAATATTCTGATTTTTCTGATTTTGTCAAATTGCTTCCATAATGCTTAATTTCCCATATTATATCTGCTGCTGGTTTTAAAAGAAATTGCAAACTACAACAGCTAACCAATACAAGTAGATAACCATACAGTATATTAGAATGTAATTAATTGCCTTTCCCACAAGCCTTAATTTTAAAGTGTTAAGAAAAAAAGCTGCAATAAAGGAACTGATATAAAACTACATCTCATATCAAGTTCCTGCTCTCTTGAATCTTACATATTGGTGGGCGAATAAGATAATTAACAATGTCATCTGAGGTCAGAGATAAATGATATCAAGAAAAATACAGCAGGACTCAAAGGGGCAAAATTTATAAAATACTTTTTGGATAGCTTGGTCAGAAAATGACTCTGATAAGGCAACACTTGACAGAGATATTAACAAAGGGACCATGAGAGCTATGTTGCTGTCTGGTGAAAAAGCATGCCCAGCTTAATGGATAATAAATAATATTTACTATTTTAAAAACTATTAGGAAAAATCTTCCTAACTTCCAAATTTATCAGAGCTTTTTGTTGTAGAGAACAGAAATGGAATTTAATAATAGCACATTGAATAGCTGACAGATTTAGAGGGTTGGAAAACTCAGTGTACACATACAGAGCCAAGAAAAAGAGGTTGAATGAAAAGCACAGACTTTTACCCAGGACTGGAACCCCAGCAGCTAGACTCCTATCTGTGCTGAACAGGGAACTTGAGCTTGTAGCAACTGATTTGGCCACCAGAGAACATTCTCTTGTCTCCACCTTGTATCATCTTCTTGCAGAAATCCAGAATCTCCATGTCTGATTAGAGGAGCCTAGGTCTTCCCGGACCCTCTGGCAAAGAATGCAGGGTGGTGAATGGTTGGCATTTTCGGTTTTTGTGGTGGGAGAATTGGTCTATCACAGGAAGGGCTTTATCTTTTGGGTGGTCACGAGGAATTACAAGTTCTACTTACTACAGCAGGATCTCCTACAGCTTGATCATTTATTAACACTAATTAACTTTTATTATATGATTGAATTATTCTATGGTTTTATTATATTTAAAATGATAAATATCTAGAATAGTTACTATGTTTGCATAAAGTTCAATACTTGGTTGATCTAAGTGGGGTCTTGATGAGACAGAATGAAAATTTGACTTCAGCTAAAGGGATTTACATTCTATGTAAGGATGGGTATGTATAGTTTAATTTTAAAATGGCTTATTGGGTTTCTGCTGGATAAATATGAGAGGATGCCTTGGAATAGATGCAGTTTGCCTTTGCAAATAGGTCGGGTATATGTAACAAATTTTGTTACTTTGTGAGACCATATACAATGCTTTTAGTGTTAACATCTATATCTCAATTGCCCTGATACCCAGATCATTTTGTGGAGCCCCAGTCCCATCCCAACATCAAGTCTCCCTTGGTAATATCAGATGTGTCTAGCACAGTGGCATCACATGCCCTCTAGAATAAGACTGTTCATGCTCATGCCGATTCCTGCCATGTCTGCTTGGCCCACCACCATTTTTGATATTGAACGCTTCTAGATATAAATACTTTCCTCTGTTTCCCTCTAATTCCCAACTGGACCTCAAAGCAGCCCTGAATAAGCTCAGATTCTCACATCTTTTATGAACAAAACTGTAGATTTTTACTCCTACTCCTTCTTTTATAGTGGTTTAGAGCTAGTTCATCAGTGCAAGTAAGGGGAAAACACAATGTCTGTCACTTTCCTGGTGTTTATCAACAGTCTTTCCCTACAGATCTTTGTCTTACTAGTACAATTGCCATAGGCAATAATAAAATCCCCCCTTTCTCTTTCAATCAAAAAATTA
The DNA here is from genome assembly GCA_004027735.1 of Carollia perspicillata. Classification (NCBI taxonomy): domain Eukaryota; kingdom Metazoa; phylum Chordata; class Mammalia; order Chiroptera; family Phyllostomidae; genus Carollia; species Carollia perspicillata. Next base: position 6,803 of record PVKM010018401.1, read on the forward strand.
CTCCCCCACCCTAGACAAATGGACATACCCAAATGATGCTGTAAAAAAGCCATCCAGTTTGGGTTCAGCTAAGACGCTCTGATACTGCCACACTGATAAATAATATAAACTGTACTTTGTGATGGGTAGGTGGCTATACACATTGGATGCGTTTGACCATACAATTACTTAGAGGTCTTTCACTCTAGCTAATGCAAAAGTGACGATGTCCAAACTACCCAAGATTCACATTCCAGAAGTTTTTTTTTTTTTGCAGATCCAAGTTGGTAAGTAATGAACTCTGTTTTAATTGGTTAAACAAAATTGTTAAAATGTGGCATTATCAATAGGAATGTACCAGTCTGGCTCGGTTCACATAAGAAACAGGTTAATAAAGTAGACAGCTCTGCTGTTTCCTAACTGAGAAGCTTTGCTTAGCTGTTTCTGAGTGATTAGTAGCTTGGAGGTGGGGAATGAAATGATGTACCCACAACCACATATAGTTGAACACCTTGTATTTGTATGTGCAGAGTCTCCAAGGAGATCAAGTTGCCTTCAAAAACACTTTATAATCTTTCTTTACAATAACTTATTGTGGGAAAGAAAGATGTGCATATTTGTATTACCATTTTTATAGATAAGGGGGTTGAATTGCTGAGAAATTATGGCAAAGTAAAAGGTGACTGATATTCCAGACTGCCAGTCTCTGGCCTAGAACTTCTTATGGTCAATACGATACTACTATTTAAAATATGGAGTCTGGTGATGTATACACCTATCATTTTATACAGATTTAACAAATTGAGATTTAATAGTTTGTAAAGACATAATGTAAGTAGTTTGCTGGCACCTTATGTATGTGCTTCCCATCTTGATTTTTATTATTTAAGTCCTTTGAAAACTGCTTTTTCTTACCTAAATTCTATACTCAATGAATCTTGAATTTCATATTTTGTTCAGCCTGAAGGCATTTGGGGGTTCACAAGAACATGGATTCATATATCATGGAATTTAGTATAACAGGTGTACTCTAGACTCTGAGTATCTTATTTCTAGCATTTCTGTAAGATTGTTGTAAATTACTTCTTTAATATTGTTTCTAGAGAGTATCCCATGCCTTGTTAATTGACATTTTATTGCTGCCTTTGAACTAGAAGCAGATATAGGACCTTATGCATTGTTCAGGGTTGTCAGTATATGTTTTAAGCTCCATTTGTGAAACTGACCTGGTAAGATATCCTTTAAATTTTCAGTTAATGACTATGATTTTTTCTCAAATAATTATATAAATTTAACTGGTTGCAAAGACAAAAATTTGCATTTGAGACATGGAAGGTTTGTATTACTATTCTTTCTCCTCAAAACTAATACTGGAAAAAGATTAGAAAAATTAAAAAAATTTTTTTTACTCCAGTATAAATTGCATGTCTCCGAGGAGCACATGGAGCTTTAAAGATTTTTACAACAGTATTCCTGTGATGTGAGAAGATATTTCAATATTCTTTTTATTATCACCAACAAATATTGACTGAGATTTTATTATGCTAGGAAAGCAGGAGGGAAAGCTGGTTAAAGTTGTGTAAGTCTCAAGGCCCCTTACAGGCTAAATGGAGTAAAAAAGACTTACTAAAAGATAAATAAAAATGCAAATATGCTAAGTATATTGAGTGTCACTCATGTTATAGAAGCACTACTACTTACAAACTTTCAGTTAGGAAATATCACTGATGTGAAGTATGCTATTGGCCAGAGCAAATGCAGGCCAACCCAGTATGCCAACAACAGATGGTGTTGATGGCCTCTTGTATAAGTCATTTGGCCTTCCAAATAGATGGGATTTAAATAGCCTTTTTGATCCTAATGATTGTCTGTATCTGTATGCCAAAATGATTCTGCAAAGAATACCAAAGACTGAAGTAGTTGGAGAATATGGGGCTTAAGATACACTTTAATGCGAGAATTAGACATGTCAGTTGACAGCAGGAAAAGAGAACAACGTGAACTAGGAAAGAGAGACAGAAATGTGAATGGCCACTTGCAGAATACTAAGTAGACTTGATAGGGTTAAGTGTCGTGTTAAATTTAGATGTTTAATATATTATATATTGTATGACCAGGTAGATAGAGGGAAGATTAAAAGTTTGAAAGTAGAGAGTTAGGAATGCAAAAAACTGTTAAATGTATGCGATTTGTTACTAAGAGCAGGTTGAAATCAAGGCAACCAGTTTGGAGTGAGAAAGGAAGGGAACTGCAGTTATCAAGCATCTACTCTGGGCTGGTTACTGTGGTATGTGCTTAACATAGATTTCTTTATTTGACTTCAGAAACTACTGTCAGAAAGTAAGAGGTCATAAGCTCAGGAGGTTATTAAAATGAATGGAAAAAAGAAAAAGTTTTAAAAATTTTTACTTTTTAAAAAAGTTTTTATTTATTTATTTTTAGAGAGGGGAAAAGGAGGAAGAAAGGAGGGAGAGAAACATCAATGTGTGGTTGCCTCTGTCATGGGGACCTGGACAGCAACCCAGGCTGTGCCATGACTGGGAACCCTTTGGTTCACAGGTCAGCAACCAATCCACTGAGCCACATCGGCCAGGACAAGAACTTTACTTTTCAATATACATTTTATATTCAATTTTTATATTAGTTTCAGATTTATAGCAGAGTGGTTAGATAATCATATACTTTACTAAGTGGCCTCCAAATATTTCAAGTAGCAATCTGGTACTGCACATAGTATTACAATGTTATCGACTATTTTCCCTAAGCTGTACTTCACATACCCATGACTATTTTGTAGCTATCAATTTGTACTTCTTAATCCTTTCACCAAGTCCACACAAGCCCCCTCTTCTGTGGTAGCTATCAGTCTGTTCTTTGTGTTTATGAGTCTGTTTCTATATTGTTTGTTCATTTATTTTGCTTCTTCGAGTCCACTATTAGTAATATCACATGGTATTTGTCAGGAAGGAACAGCTTTAATTGGACAGGTGTGAAGGCAAATGGGGTATGGGTCAAAAATATCTCAATGTTTTGAATTGTGTTTTGAGATACAAACATTCAGGTGTTGGGAGGAGGAAGAAAAATAGTGATGACACAGGTTAAGTGCTTGAGCTAAAGGAAGAGAACAAGTTATAAGAAATAATAGAAACCTAAGGATGACAAAGTTTTAATACTAAAGAGCCTGTTTATAATTCATGTTCCCTGCTTAAAGCTGGGGAACATTATTAATAATCTTTGATTATTAATATGGCTACTGGGGTTTGAAATCTTTTTTTTTTTTTACCTGTAAACTTAGCTCCTTAAGGAGAAAATGTGGTGGGTCATGACTGTATTGAAAGATTCTGATTTTTCTCTTTATCTATCAGAAACAAATCATTAAATCATTGCTATAAAACAAGAAAACATTGACAGTCTCACCTAAGTGTTCATTAACACTATCTGCTGATGCTCTTTTCCAAGAACCTCTTTCTAAATCTTTTTTTCTATTTGCTTTATTTCTTGCTCTCAGTTCCTGAAAAAAGAGTCATTGAAAAACCAAGGAGGCAGACTAAAACCAACCAACCAACCAACAAACAGAATCCCTCCATAAAACCTGATTATTTGGATAGTCTGAGATAATGATATCTTGGTCATTGCCTGTTAGTTTCCCACTGTGCCATTTAGTAATCTGAAATCACAAACTCCAATGAATATACATAGGAGAGTGAAGAGGAAAAATCACAAAATCTAGGAAATCTGAGGGTAATATCATCAGTAAATCTTCACGGAAAATCTCAGAGTTCTACTGAAAATGCTTTCTTTTTTTAAGTAAACATAGGTATTTTTATTCTTATTTATTTTTTAATTGTATTTTCCCACTAGCATTTAGTCCTCTCATTAGCCACCCTCCTGACCCAGGCAGTCACCACACTGTTGTCCATGTCCATGAGTCCTTTCTCCTTTTTGCTCAATCCTTCCACCCACTAACCTCTCCCACCCCATTAGCTGTCATCTTCCTCTCCCCATTTTCCTTGTTTGTTCAGTTTGTTCATTAGATTCCACATAAGAATGAAATCATATGGTGTTTGTCTTTGTCTGACAGGCTTATTTCACTTAGCATAAAGTTCTCCAGGTCCATTCATGCTGTCACAAAGGGTAAAAGTTCCTTTGTTATGGCCGAGTGGTATTCCATTGTGTAAATGTCCTAAAGTTATTTTGCCCACTGATCTACTGATGGACACTTGGGCTACTTCCATGTCTTGGTGATTGTAAATGCTACAAGGAACATGGGAGTGTTTATGTTTTTTTCCAATTAGTGTTTTGGGTACCTTCAGATATATTACCAGAACTAGGATTGCTGAGTCAAAAGACTCAGATCCATTTTTAATTTTTTGAGGTATCTCCATTCTGCTTTCCACAGTGGCTACACCAATCTACAATCCCATCAACAGTGCAAAAGTGTTCCCCTTTTTCCACATCTTCACCAACACTTGTTGTTTGTTGAGCTATTGATGATAGCCATTCTGACAGGCATGTGATGATATCTCATTGCAGTTTTAATTTGCATTTTTCTGATGATTAGTGACATGGAGCATCTTTTCATATATCTACTCGCCATCTCTATAGCCTCTTTGGAGAAGTGTCTATTCAGGTCCTTTGCCCATTTTTCAATTGGGTTGTTTGGGTTTTTCTGGTGTCGAGTTTTGTAAGTTCTTTATGAGTTTTGGATGTTAACCCCTTATTAGATGTATCAGTGAATATATTCTCCCATTCTGTGGGTTGTCTTTTTATTTTGTTGCTGTTTTCCTTTGCTGTGCAGAAACTTTTCAGTTCGATGTAGTCCCATTTGTTTCTTTTTTCTTTTATTTCCCTTGCCTGAGGAGATATATCTGATAAAAATTTCTGTGAGCAATATCTAAGATTTTGCTGCCTATGTTTTCTTTCAGGATTTTTATGGTTTGGGGTCTAACATTTAAGTCTTTGATTCATTTTCAATTTATTCTTGTGTGTGGTGTGAGAAGGTAATCTTGTATGATTTTTCTGTACCTATCTGTCCAATTTCCCTCACACCATTTATTGAAGAAACTATCTTTAGCCCATAGTATGTGTTTGCTTCTTCTGTCAAATATTAATTGATTATATAGGTGTGGGTTTATTTCTGGTTTCTATTCCTTCCCATTGATCTTTTTAATGTATTGCTATATTCAGTTTGCTAATATTTATTGAGAATTTTAGTATCTATGTTCATCAGGGATATTGGCCTATAATTTTCTTTCTTTGTACTGTCTTATCTGGCTTTGGAATTAGGATAATGCTGGCCTTATAAAATGAGATTGGGAGCTTTCCCTCCTCTTAAATTTTATGAAATAGTTTGAGAAGGAGAGCTGTTAGTTCTTTTCAGAATGTTGTCAAAGTTCACCTGTGAAGCCATCCGGTCTAGGGATTTTTTATATTGGGAGTTTTTTTTATTACTGTTTAAAATTCAAAAGATGTAATCTGTCTATTCAGATTCTCTGATTCTTCCTGATTTAGTTTTGGAAGATTGTATAATTCTAGAAATCTTTTCATAACATCCAGTTTGTTCGAGTTTTTGGCAGATAGTTGTTCATAGTATTATCTTACAATCCTTTGTATTTCTTTGGCGTCAATTATTATTTCTCCTTTTTCATTTCCATTTGATTTATTTGGGTCCTCTCTCTTTTTTTCTTGATGAGTCTGGTTAAAGGTTTGTCAATCTTGTTTACTTTTCAAAGGACCAACGTTCAGATTCATTAATTTTTAAGTATTGTTTTTTCAGACTCTGTATTTTGTTTATTTCTGCTCAGATCTTTATTATTTCCTTCCTCCTACTCCCTAAGGCTTTGTCTCTTGTTCCTTTTCAAGTTCCTTTAAGTGTAAAGTTAGATTGTGTATTTGACCTTTTTCTTATTTTTTTTTAGATGCTCCTATAATGTTGTGAATTTTCCTCTCTGGATTACTTTTCCTTGTCCCGCCAATTTTAGATTGCTCTGTCCTCATTTTCATTTGTTTCAAGGTATCTTTTGATTTCTTCTGGATCTCATTGTTGACTCATTCTTTGTTTAATAACATGTTATTTAGCTTCCATGTCTTTGTGTGTTTCAGTTTTCTTCTTGTGTTTGATTTCTGGCTTCATAGCATTGTGGTCTGAGAAGATGCGTGTTATGATTTCAGTTCTCCTAAATTTATCTAGACTTTCTTCATGTTCTAACATGTGAACTACCTCAGAAACATTCCATGTGTACTTAAAAAGTATGTATATTCTGCCACTTTGGGGTGAAATGCTCTGAGGATTTCAATTAAGTCCATTTGATCTAGTGTTTTGTTTTAGGACACTGTTTTCTTGTTGATTTCTTTTCTGAAAGATCAATCCACTGAAGTTAATGGGGTGTTAAAATTCCTGACTATGACTGTGTTTCTCTTTAGTCCATCAAGATTTTCTTTACATATTTAGATGCTCCTATGTTGGGTTCATAAATGTTTACTAGGATTATATTCTCTTGTTGGATTGTTTCCTCTTTCATTATGTAGTGTCCTTCTCTGTCTCTTACTATAGCCTTGGTTTTAAAGTTTATTTTGTCAGATATAAGTACTGCTTCTCCAACTTTTTTACCTCCTTTCCATTTGTGTGAAATATCTTTTTTATTCCCTTTCCTTTTAGTCTGTGTGTATTTTTTGATTTGAGGTGGGTCTGTTTAGGCGTGTATATGTGGACCTTGTTTTTTTATTCATTCAGTTACTCTATGTCTTTTGTTTGGTTGGAGTATTTAAGCCATTTACATTTAAGGTGATTATTGATAGATACAATATAGTGCCATTTTATTGTTAGTCTATTTTCTTCCATCTTTTTTTCCTCTTTCCTCTTCTTCTTCTTAACCACAGTGGTTTGTTAAGCAAACCACTTAACATTTGTTACAATACTGGTTTGGTGTTAACAAACTTCTTTAGCTTTTTCTTGTCTGGGAATTTTATTTCACCTTTGATTCTAAATGATGGCCTCCTTGCTAGGTAATGCGGCCTTGGTTTTATTTCCTTGGTTTTCATCACGTTGAATATTTCACAGCATTCCCTTTTGGCTTGAAATGTTTCTGTTGAGAAATCAGATAACAGTCTAACTGGAGCTCCTTTGTAGGTAACTACCTTCTTTTCTCTTGTGGCTTTTAGGATTCTCTCCTTGTCTCTAAGCCTTTCAATTTGAATTATGATGTGTCTCTGTGAAGGCCTCTTTTGGTCCAACTTGCTTGGGACTCTCTGAGCTTCCTGGACTTGTGTATCTTTTCCCTTCATGAGATTAGCAAGGTTTTTGATCATCATTTCTTCAAGTAGTTTCTTAATCCTTTGCTCACTCTCTACTCCTTCTGGTATTCCCATAATGTGGATATTGTTATGCTTCATGTTGTCCAAAATATTTCTTAAACCCTCCCCATATTTGCAAATTCTTTTTTCTATATGCTGCTCTGCTTTGGTAGTTTTTTCTACCTTCTCTTCCAAATCACTTATTTGATCCTCTGCTTCATCTACCCTACTGTTTATTCCTTCCAGTGTATTATTTATTTCAGATATTGTATTCTTTATTTATGACTGATCCTTTTTATGGTTTCTATGTCTTTTTTTTAAATGCTGTTGAGTGTCCTTATAATCATTGCTTTAAACTCTCAATCTGATAAATTGCTGGCCTCCATTTCATTTTGCTTTTCTTCTAGAGAATTCTTTTGTTTTTCCATTTGGGTATCCATTTCTTTGTCTTCTAATTTGGCTCCTCTTTGTATTTGTTTCTATGTATTAGGTAAATCTGCCAAGACTCTGATGCAGATCTTTGTCAGATGCTGCTTGTGACTGGCTCTGTGCAATCTGTTTGGAGCTATCAGCAATCCACAGCTTGTGGCGCTCTCTGCTGGGCCTCTGTGTGTGTAGAAAGAACCAGACTGTGCACTAAACCAATTTTTACCAGCACCGGGCATGTGGGAGGGTCAGCTAAAGTCTCAGAATTCCCAGAGATCTGCCTTAGTTGTTAAACTTAATCAATGATAGAGCCTTCAGCCGTATTCAGCAGCTGGACTTCAGCTCCACAAGTTAGGGCAGAGTAATTCCTGTGCGCAGGGCTATCACTTACCTTCAGGCTGATGACACTTGGAGGGAAGTGCTTGCCTGAGACAGATGGCTCCTACAATATGGGGAATAATTTAGCAAAGGGATCCTGGTGGCTGTTCCTTCAGTTTTCTCCTCAGAGCCACTAGCCCAAGACTCTCCTCACATGTCTCTATTCCACTCTGTCCTCCCTTTGCTAGAACCCTGGTAAGTGGCTAGAAATGAAATTCTATGCATTGGCTCTTTAAGAGGCTCTGTGTCTCCAGGCATCTCTTCCTGGCAGATGGAAACCCCACTGCTTTTCACAACTGCATGTTATCTGGGCTCCTTTTACAGCTCTGGTGCTGTAGGCTGGGGGGCCCAGCTTGGGGTTTAGACCCCACGCTTCTCAGGCGGAACCCCACTGGCCATGGAAAGATCCCTCTGGTACTTCAGCTGCTCCTCATGGGATCCCAGCCAGACCTTCCATGCCTCGTCTGCACTCCCTACCAGTCAAATTGTGGTGACGTGGTTTCTTCTGCCTGTCCTTGTTTGTAAGACTTCTCTCTCCAGCTAGTGTGCAATTATTCAGGATGATTTCTCTACAATTTAGTTGTAATTCCAGTTTGGTCCTGGGAAGAGGTTAGTGTAGCCTCCATTTACTCTGCCATCTGAGTCCTGAAAAATAGTTTCTTATTTCAATAGTGAGGAAAGTGCTTTCCATGTTAAGGCCTCACTCAAAGATGAAATACTTTGGTTAATTACTTACATAACCTCATTATCACTAAGTTGATAAAAAAGTCATCTTGATTTTAGTTCCTAGACACAATATAAATCAAAACAGGTATAGTTTGTGTTTTTAATCAAATAAATATGAGCTAAAAAAGATAGAGGATTTAATTAAAAGAGATAACTGCATTCTTGTGTAGTTTTAGTATCAGACTTATTGTATTAAGATAAGAAATTATATAAATGGCTGATCACAACATTTGTGATATGATTTATTATAGAAAGAAGACCCTTCAAAAAGTGAGACAATAGGGAAATTAAAGTTACACTTATGTCATTAATAAAACATGACATCACATATTGAAAAATACTTTATTTATTAGTCATTGTCTTTAATTGTACACATAGCAAATGAATGATTTAGGATGTGCAGTTTGAAAATATATATTTACTATTGTAATTGAAGGCATACTTAAAGTAGATTGTCTTTCACTTTTGTCTATGATTGCAAAGCAAAGCAACAGACTTAGCATGAACACTGGTACTAATTCCACAAGGGCTAAAAGAGAGAAATGCAAAGCAACTGTACATACTGATAACATATAATAAAATGTATTAAAATTATCATTTTGGAACTTTTTTCTAAGTCAAAAAATTTACTTGATGTATAATTTCTAAATAACACTAAAAAGGGGTATTTCCAAATTTGTTCAGAGAATACATGGGATGAGAGAGGGTAGTATTTCCTCTTTCTGGTAGTCCCTATTTTTTGTATTTGTTATCAAACTTTTTTTTTGAAAAAACAATACCTGGCATATAGGAACACTCAATAAATATTTACTAAATAATTGGCTGTAATTGACTTAATCTTCCTGAATTCTGCTTTCCAGTGATTAGCTTTAGTATTTCTCCAATGTATTTATTTTATTATTATTGTGGAGCAGACTATGGAACCTGGTATAATGAGATATGGTTAAAAAAAGCAATGAGATATTTTTGGGGAGTAAAGCTTTACTATATAATTCTATTTAAGCCTATGCTTTGAGGTTTGGGAAAGACTATGTATAAAATAATGCTCAACAACAACAACAACAACAAAAACTACCAGCTTGGGATCCACAGCACTTATGAGAGCAATAACATTTATGGTAGAATTTATGCACTAGAACATTGTTTTCTACACTTGGCTCTTGTTCATCTGCCATACAAATGAAAGCTTTGTTGTTCTAGTTGAAATAGGGCAAAGGAAGCTTGGGGCTATGATTTCCTGGCACCCAGCTTCCTCTATGACAGCTTTAGAGGGGCTCTGAAATACAATGTGGAAATACAACTTAGAAATAAGCTATGTGGGCTTTACAGAAACACAAATATTTGTTGGATGATTGATTAAATGAATTAAAATATGAGTTCATGAATATATGCATAAAAGATTAGCTGGTGAGATCACTATAGCCTGGAATGATTATTAAAAGGCTTTGTTTAGAAGATATGACCTAAAATTAAAATGTGTAAGGATAGCAATGTTAAAATATATTTTTAAACTTTAAAGAATATTTTTTAAAATTACACTTGACTTACAATATTATATTAGTTTCAGGCATACATCATAGTAGTTAGGCATTTATATAACTTATGAAATGATTACTCTGATAGGTCTAGTAGTCATCTGACACCATACATAGCTATTACATTATTACTGACTAGGTTCCTTATGCTGTACTTTACATCCCTGTGGCCATTTCTGTAACTGCCAGTTTGTACTTGGTAATCCCTTCAATTTTTTTCATCCATTCCTTCAAACCTTTCCTCCATCTGGCAATCATCAGTTTGTTCTCTGTATCTATGAGCTTCTTTCTGTTTTGTTTATTTATTTATTTTTTAGAGTCCATATGTAATTGAAATCATATGGTATTTGTCTTTCTCTGACTGACGTATTTCACTTAGCATCCTATCCAAATGATGATATTTTATTCTTTTTAGTGGCTAATATTCCATTCTATATATGTATCACATTTTTTTCCATTTTTGATGAACTCTGAAGTTGCTTCCATATCTTGGCTATTATAAATAATGCTGCAATAAGTAGGGAAGTGCATACATTTTTTTGAATTGATATTTTAGGTTTCTTCATATAAATAATCAGAATATCAAGAACTGAAGTTGCTGAGTCACATCTCAGTTCTGTTTTTAGTTTATTGAGGAATACTGTCCTGTTTTCCATATGGCTGCACCAATTTACATTCTACCAGTGGTGCGCAAGGGATCTCTTTTCTTTTCATTGTTGACCATACATTTTTGTTGATTTATTGATTTATTCTGACAGGTGTGTGGTGATATCTCATTGTGGTTTTAATTTGCATTTCTCTGATCTTTAGTGATGCTGAGCATCTTTTCATATGTCTGTTGGCCATCTAACAGTATGTTCTCTTTGGAGAAATGTCTATTCAAATCCTGTGTCCATTTTTTAAAGAAAATCAGATTGTTTTTTGGGTGTTAAGTTGTGTGAGTACCTTAAATATTTTGATATTAACCCCTTATTGGATGTATCACTGGTGAATATTTTGTAGGCTGACGGTTTCCTTCATTGTGCAAAACCTTTTTAAAAAAATTTAAAAAATATGTTTTATTGGTTATGCTATTACAGTTGTCTCATTTCCCTCTTCCTTCCCCTCCATCCTGCACACCCTCTCCCACCATATCCCCCCTCCCTTTAGTTCATGTCCATGTTTCATAAGTTCTTTAGCTTCTACATTTCCCACAGTACTCTTGCCCTCCCCCTATCTATTTTCTACCTACTATCTATGCTACTTATTCCCTGTACCTTTGCCCCCCTCTCCTCCTCCCACTCCCCTGTTGCTAACCCTCCATGTGATCTCTATTTCTGTGGTTCTGTTCCTGTTCTAGTTGTTTGCTTAGTTTGTTTTTGTTTTTGTTGTAGGTGTGGTTGTTAATAACTGTGAGTTTGTTGTCATTTTACTATACATATTTTTTATCTTCTTTTTCTTAGATAAGTCCCTTTAACATTTCATATAATAATAAAGGCTTGGTGATGATGGGCTCCTTGAACTTGACCTTATCTGAGAAGCATCTTACCTGCTCTTCCATTGTAAATGAAAGCTTTGCTGGATAGAGCAATCTGGGATGTAGGTCCTTGCCTTTCATGACTCGGAATACTTCTTGCCAGCCCCTTCTTGCCTGCATGGTCTCTTTTGAGAAATCAGCCGACATTCTGATGGGAACTCCTTTGTAGGTAACTGTCTCCTTATCTTTTGCTGCTTCTAGGATTCTCTCCTTCATTTTAATCTTGGCTAATGTAATTATGTTGTGCCTTGGTGTGTTCCTCCTTGGGTCCAAATTCTTTGGGACTCTCTGAGCTCCTTGGACTTCCTGGAAGTTTATTTCCATTGCCAGATTGGGGAAATTCTCCTTTACTATTTGTTTGCGTAACTTTTCCACTTGTTGCTCTTCATCTTCCCCTTCTGGTACCTCTATAATTTGGATGTTGGAACATTTAAAGATGTCCTGGAGGTTCCTCAGCCTCCCCTCGTTTTTTGAATTCTTGTTTCTTCATTCTTTTCTGTTTGGTTGTTTTTTTCTTCCTTCTGGCCCACTCCATTGATTTAAGTCCCAGTTTTTTTTTTTTTTTCCCAATCACTATTGGTTCCCTGTGTATTTTCCTTCATTTCACTTAGTGTAGCCTTCATTTTTTCATCTAATTTCTGACCAAATTCAACCAATTCTGTGAGCATCCTGATCACCAGTGCTTTGAATTGTGCATCTGATAGGTTGGCTATCTCTTCATCTATTTGCTATAGTTGTATTTGCTCTGGAGCTTTGATCTGTTCCTATGTTTGGGCCATATTTTTTTTTTTTTTGTCTTGATGCACCTGTTATGTATGAGGGGCGGAGCCTTAGATGTTTCCTAGGGTGGGGCAACCCAGTGGCTGGGTTGTGATGCTATATGTGGGGGTGGGATCTGAGAGGGAACTATGGCACTTGCTCCGCCCTCTGTTACCAATTCCAGTCATTTCCACCTCTTCCCACAAGCAAACTGGGCCCTTCTGGTGCTGATTCCTATGTGGGTGGGTTTGTGTGCATTCTAGGACCTTGTGGGTCTCTCTAATGAACTCTCCTGTTAGGCTGGGAGTCTCTCCTTGTGCCTCACCCCCCACAGGTGTTTTCAATCAGTGTTTTGAGGCTTTATTTCCTGGTGCTCGGACCCTGGGTTGCACGGTCTGTCTTGCTCCCCAATTTTGCCTGGTTTATCTCCATGGGAATGTGGGACCTCCCAATCAGCCCGCCAGTGCCTTGCATGCCGTGCTCTGCTTCACAATTGCTGCCTTGCTGAGTCTGCCCGTTGCCACCCTGCACCCAGGGTCCTCCCACTGCTGCCTTGCATGCCTCGTGCCACTGCTTTTTTTTGCCGTGATCCTTCTCCACCCAGCTGCTCGACTCCACCCCTCCTACCGATCTGGATGAATGTGTCTATTTTAACTCCTTGTTTTTTGGACTTCCATACAGTTCAATTTTCTGTTAGTTCTGTCAGTTTCTGTCAGTTCTGTCTCTAAATTGTTGTTGTCCTTATTTTGGCTGTGTGAGGAGGCACAGTATGTCTACCTATGCCTCCATCTTGGCCAGAGGTCCATTGTGCAAAACTTTTTTAGTTTGATGTAGTCCCATTTATAATTTTTTTCTTTTGTTTCCTTTGTCCAAGGAGACATATACAAAAAGATATTACTAACAGTGACATCAAAGAGTTTACAGTTATGTTTCCTTCTAGGAGTTTTATGGTTCTGTGTCTTACATTTAAATCTTTAACCCATTTTGAGTTTATTCTTCTATGTGGTGTATGAAAGTGGTCTAGTTTCATTTTTTAAATGTAACTTTTCAGCTTTCCCAACACCTTTTATTGAAGAGATTGTCTTTATTCCATTGTATATTCTTGCCTCTTTTGTCATATAGGCATTGGTTTATTTCTAGGCTCTCTATTCTGTTCAACTCATCTGTTTTTATATCAGTATCATGCTTATTTGATTTTGATTACTATAACATTTGTGGTATAGTTTGATATCAAGTAGTAGATACCTCCAACTTTTTTCTTTTTTCTTAAGATAAATTTTTTGCTTTTCAGAGACTTTTTAATTCCATATACATTTTAGGGTTATTTGTTCTAGCTCTGTAAAAATGTTATAGATATTTTGATAGAGAGTGCAATGAATCTGTAGATTGTTTTGGTTAATTCAGAAATTTTAATGATATTCTTTCTATTTATGATCATGGTATATAAGATAAGTCATATTGATAAGAGGATTTTCTAGGTTGGTAGGAGAATTAGGAAAAACATGGATTATAAATACCATATTTGAAGGTAACATTATAGAGCTAGATGTGAAATTATGTTTTGGGTTGGGCAACTGAAAGTTAAGAAATGATGCAGTTTTTAGAGGGTGTCTTAGTCTGCTCAGCCTGCTGTAACAAAATACCAGAGAATGGTTGGCTTACAACAGACACTTATTTCTCACAGTTCAGGAGGCTAGGAGTTCAAGCTCAAGTCACTGGCAGTGTCTGGTAAGAGTATGCTTCCTGGTGTGCAAATGTCTGTCTTCTCATAGTATCCTTACATGACAGAAAGCAGAGAAAGAAGCAAGGTCTCTGCAGTCTCTTCTTATAAGGTTACTAATCCTATCATGAGGATTTCACCCTTATGACCTAATTATCTTTCATGGGCTTCATATACAATCTCACTGGGGATTATGGTTTCAACCTATGAATTTGGGCATGGTGACACAAACACTCAGTTTATAAGAGATCCTCAAACAGAGTGTTTATCGTGTGTGTTCTATTTTGAAATTGTTTGTTTTTTCCATTTTTTAAATATTACTGTTGTTCAAGTACAGTTGTCTGCCTTTTCACCCCACCTCTCCCTGCCACCCCTGCATGTATTTTGAGAAACCAAAGTAGTAGGTGGAAAGTAGTGTGATGGCAGGAGTGTGTAGCAGGATTAATGTGCTTTTGAATACATGAAAAATTAGTGCAGGAATTGAGTAGACTTTGAACTAAGGGAATGTTTTATGAAATTATTGTAATAACTCAGGAATGAGTTGCTGAACACTGAAATTATAGTCCTGGCAATAGGAATACAACTTAGGAGAGACAGAGAGAGAATCAGGAACGTATTTGATGGCTGCATTCAGTCACTTGCATTTGCCACAGGTTAGAAAGCTGTAGTGAATTTCTGCTGAATATTTTCTGAGGTACGGAAACTACTCTGTAATGTGGTAGTTAAATAAGGTGGCTGTTGGCCCCAGATGGCTCAGTTTGTTGTATCTGTAAATGACTGTACAAATACCTTGCAACAGCAAACTATGGTGTCAGACACAAATGGTGCAAAAAGGAAACAGGACATAGGGTACTCTCAAAAAATAAATATAAACCATTTAAGAGGAAGAGAATTTGGTACCAATATATTAATTGGAAGTTAAACAATTCACCTGTGTGAATCATCTACCATGCCCACATGTAATTGTGCTGCCAGAGATTAACACTCGCTTAAAAAAAAGTAATGTTTACATTTGACAGAGATATAGTTCTCTTCAATTTTGTGGGTTTAATATATGAAGTAATTTTAAACGTTAATGGCAAATTATTGCAATTAGAAAACTACACTTCCATAAAATCTGACCAGAAAAAAAGTGATTACTGGTAATTTTAAGATGTTATAACCATTCTATTTTACCTGATGTGAATATTATAGGACAACAGAAGGTGGCAAACTTTTCCATATGCTGTTATCCTCAAAATATCCTATTATCCTCAAATTCAGCAAATGCTATAAATGCATAGATGTCAAAGCGTGTGATACACATTTTTACTGTAATATTTGACCAATGCCTCTACTGTCATCAGTAGATGCACATTCTTCAACTGTTTGAATTGGAATATAAAGAAATATGATTTCTGAATTGTCTAAACTGAAAACAAAGTGATGACATTTGTCCTAGGTGACAAATTAATAGGAAAGAGGGTAGTGATGTGCACTGAATCTATGGATCTGTGAATGTACTCAGAATTATATGTTTTCTATCACCATGTACAACTTCCTTTATGAATAGTCCTGGAGGAGCCCCATAGCTGGCTTATGTGACTGATGAGGACTAAAAATAACAGAGAGAGACAGAGAGACTTCTCCATAATGCATCTTACAGAATGGCTAAAAGGTCAAGTGGTAAGGAACAGTTCTTGTGCCTCAGTATGAATTTCCCTCTGAACTCTAGCATTCTCTAGTTTTTAAAAAGATTTTATATATTTAATTTTAGACAGAGGGAAAGGGAGGGAGAAAGTGAGGGAGAGAAGCATCAATGTGTAGTTGTCCCTCATACGCCCCCACTGGGGACCTGGCCCTCAACCCAGGCATGTGCCCTGACTGGGAATGGAACCAGCAACACTTTGGTTCATCAGGCCGGCACTCAATTCACTGAGCCACACCAGCCAGGGCTAGCACTCTATAGTTTTAGTACAAGTGTTTCTCTTCTTCCATTCACCTTTTTGTTTCATCGTCCCCATGCTTTTCAGGGTTTGAAGGATGAGGCCAAGAATGTTTCTGTGTATGCACAAGTTCTTCATGAGCTTTGTAATAAGACAGTTAAGAGGAGACAAAGAGTGAAGCCAACTTAAAGCTGGGTTGAGAAGGACACCAAACCTGGCCGTAGTGTCTTATCACTGATCATTTATTGCTTTTCTAAGATCCTTCAGTTTTTCTTCTTCCCAAGTTTAATGGACTGAATTGTGTCCCTGTCAAATTCCTCTGTTGACATACAAATCCCCAGTATCTCAAAATGTGACTGTATTTGGAAATACAGTCTTTAAAGAAGTGAAAAGTTGAAATGAGGCCATTAGGATGGGCTGTAAACAATTTGACTGGTGTCATTATAAGAAAAAGAAATCTGGATTCACAAATAGACACATCAGAGGTGTGTGGGCACAGAGGGATGACCATGTAAAAAAGAAGGAAGAGTTGACCTCCACAAGCCAAGGAGAGAGCCCTTAGAGGAAACCAAACCAGTTGGCACAGTTATCTTAAACTTCTAGCCTCCATAATTGTGAGAAAAGAAAATTCTGTTATTTAAGCCATTCAGGATGTGGTGTTTTGTTAGGGTGGCCCCAATAAACTAATATACTAATTTTCTCATGAAACTCAAGGTCTCCTTATGATTGCCTCATTTATTCCACCATTGTCTTCCCATTTACTTAGGGAACTTTGTGTGCTGGATATAAAGAGTTACTTCATTAAGGCTAATTTATGGTAAAATAATCAAATCACAGAATTTTATCATGACCAAATTACCTAATAGCATATAGCTTCTAAATGTAGGAGATGGGATAAGAATCTGGATATTTTGAATCTTAGTCCTAAGTATTTTTATCACACACTCTTCCTTTTATGACAAACTGTCAGAGAACTGTGAATATAAACAAAGTTGTTTTGGCTTTTCATGATAAGCTCTACTGTGGTGTTGAAACTCACTGCTGTATTTCCTGTCATGGTGTCACATAAGGTCATCATTCTCAGCATCCCACAATGCCTCCTTGAGGAGGACGATCAAGTCATCTCGAAAGATGTAATGAATTGCACTTTTGTGTTCCTCGCCTTCTCTGGTTTTCTTTTCCCAAATGATTTTCTCTTAAACATGTATATAATTTATTGGTTTATTTATACACATTTAAAGCAATGTATATTTTATTGATTTTGAAATATTGCTTTATTTCACTATATTAAAAAAAGTTTAGCTCAAACAATTTACATGCATTTTTACCATCAGTATCTTAATATTCAATAGGCAGTTTTTCAGAGAATGTCCGTGGAATGTGAGTATGAATTATGACTATAAATCCAGTTTTTACCACAATACCTTATCGTTTTCAACCCATAGATCTAGCAACATTCAATGAGGGACTCCACATCCCATCAGCATCAACCTAACAGAGTGTCTTCACTTACAATCCCATGAAACGTACAGTTAGACTGATGGGAATACAGGGCTGAAATGTGCAGAAATAGTATCTGAGACCAGCATATGAAAATTTGCTAAGTATAGGCACCCTAAGCTTACACAGCTCAATGTCACTAATTTCTCTTATGGCAGGGTTATATGCCATATCTCCACTCTCTTAATGCTTGAAGGTCAGGTCTCTATCAAGAGATGCTGGAATGCTCTTTGGAAAGCAACTGTACCAGATGCAGTACATATTTATGGCCTGACAACTCCTCGGAAAAGCAAAATCATCTAACTCTATAAGTCAAATAATGGACCAATGTAGATTTCCACCAATATGACATAATACCCAGACTCCAGGAAGTATGTGGAGGTGTAGTGAGTATGTTAATGAAAAAGCAGACACATGGGCAAAAACAAAGGGGAGGTGGAAACAGGAGGGAGGTGGGGAGGGCTGAGGTGGGTAAAAGGCAGAAAACTGTACTCAAACAACAATGAAAATAAAATAAAATTTAAAAGAAAAAAAAAA